>JAVJGG010000029.1:5265499-5311582 GCA_035590195.1 Aviceda cuculoides
AAAGCTGGAGGGGCACAAGAAGCTGGCACAGGACGCAGCCAGGGCAGCTGACCCAAACTGGCCAACGGGGTATTCCAGACCATAGGACATCACATAAACTGGGGGGAGGAGTTATTCGCCGCTCGGGGACAAACGGGGTGTCGATCGGCGGGTGGTGAGCAATTGCACTGCGCATCATTTGTACATTCCAATCCTTTCATTATTTCTGTTGTCATTTTATTAATGTTATCATTATCGTTATTAGTTTCTTCTTTTCTGTTCTATTAAACCGTTCTTATCTCAACCCAACAGTTTTACTTCTTTTCCCGATTTCCTCCCACATCCCACTGCGGAGGGGGAACTGAGTGAGCGGCTGCGTGGTGCTTAGTTGCTGGCTGGGGTTAAACCACGACACAGTATAACTACAACAAACAACGAAAAGATTTAAAAAAAAAAAAAAATTGAAGTAAAGCAGTGACAGCAATCAGGTAAATTAAAAAAGCTCAAAGAACCCTACCTTTTTTCCTCTCCCATTGTTCTTGTGTTTATGGGTGGGGGTTTTTTGTTTTCTCAAAAAGTACCTTTTATTTCCCATAACTAATAAAAACATATTTCAGTTTGCCTATCAGATATTCTGAGTGCACACTTATTCAATACCTGTTCATGTAATGTTTCACTATTTTACATTTGCTTGCCAAGTGGTGATTTGATTTATAACTTTATTGGTGCATCTATTCCTTGAACTGTAAAAGTCTTTGTAACATTCTTTTCATTATCTTCTCAAGAATCAGCAGTATATTATTTGCAACATTATTAGCTTCATCAAATGCTTACTTTGTGATGGAGGACAAAAAAATGCATGCAGGAAACAAGGAGTGATCTAATATGGTTGTGACCTCTATCACTAAGCACCTGGCATGAACTGATGGGAAAGTGAAAAGGGAAAAAAAACCCCAACGTTATCAGCTGCAGTCTTACAGCTCAGGTGCTTTTAACCGATTTACACCATTTATGAGTCAATTCACTGAAGTCATCCTGAAGTCAGTGAACTTGGAGTGTAAGCTCTGTTAGGAAACGTTGGAGCTCTCTTTTGTGTATGCAGGTGTTTCTGGGGCCTCAATAACAATCACTGTGAAAGCCTCATAATCTAGCATAATTGGCAAAAAATGCGGGCACGTTTTCTTCAGTGTTACTACAACCCCTTCTTTTCACACCACTTTCACACTTACAATGATATACAGCTGACAAATGAGCTTTGAAACCCATCTTGTAATTTAGAGAAAAAAAATCTGCAACACCATCTATGTAAACTTGGGGTGTAACCTGGTTTACCTACACCAAAGATCAGGGATGTATCCAAGGGTATACTTATGACTATATTTTTTAAGATCTATTTGGTGTTCTTTTTTCCTGTGTGGTGCTTAAAATTGTTATCCCATTGCCAGAAAGCAATAGCATGCCCTAGCCATAGCTCCTCGGATTTGAATCCAGTTTACTTTATATCTTGGATTTGTGCCTATGATTGACATAGTAATTAAAGTTTCCTGCCAAAAAGGTGCTGAAAGCAACTTTTGGGCCAGATAAAAGAGGTTTAATTAGAAAATAAGCACCAAGCTTGTGTTTCTGTATCACAGGTAGCTGTTCCCTGAAATTGTGTGAACACACAAACAGTGGGACAAGTTCTGACACAAAAAGCCAGTCACAGGGGGAAAAAAATACAGCTATCAAAAGCTGCACTGTTTTCAGCTTGGTTAACAGTGGAGAAAATTTTAACCCCCACTCTTCTTTTCCGAAGTTGACAGTCTCCTTTTCTCTTAGGTTTCATTCACTAGGCACAAGCTAGTGGTGGTCTAAAACAGCTGCAGTGCACCTGGAATCTCTTGAATCTGGTCCCAGCTGAATGAAGATAGGTGCTGAAAAATCATGGCTCTGCTGGCCCTCAGAGGAAAGGGGAATTGTGGGGTTTAATGCTCTAATATTTCCAGAATGTGTCACTGCATAAAGACATTGTTTCTTGAGTTCAAATGTAGTGTGCAATATTAAACTGTAAGTTCTGCAAAAAAACCCAAACCCTACAGCAATCATCTTTTACCACTGTTTATACATAACACTGAAACCAATCGTATCCCCATCAATAGCAACAGTTTCCAAGTTTTGTGAAAATACAAACAGTAGAACAACAGTGAAGACAGACCCAGATTTCAAGATAGGATTGATGAGAACTTTATAGACAAAAATACTATGACTAAAGCAGATTAAAGATACTACTTCATTATAGGGTTGGGTCAAAAAATGGCAGGTTCCAGTGCAGTGAAGCCCACTAAGTTATTATTCTAACGTCATATGCTCTCTAAAATGGTAAACCAATTTTCTCTGTCATTCCATAAGATAGTAGTTTGTTTGATCTCTTCAGTACTAGTAGATACCTTTTATGAACCTCTGAGTCTGCACAGAGGGTTTATTTCAGGCCTGGTAACAGTCTGTCCTGGTTCCTACCGGTAGTTGTAGTTCCATGTCTCAGCCTTGTACCCACTCGACTCTCGCTAAGGCAAATGTAGCTCTCACTGCATTTGTTTTATTTATCCCTGGAGAGCCTTCCAGTAACTAATCTCATCTTCTGTTTCACTGTTACCTACCTGAGTGTACCTTTCCCATCTCCTTCAGTATCTTTCTTATACAACCAGCCAACTCTATTTCTTGGTTATACTACTTCCTAGACACTAAGGTTTAAAGCTGAGCCTGTTAGTCTTGACAAGACAACATTACTTGGAAATACGGTGTAAACCTGTGAGTCTTCCACATAAAAGAAAAAAAACCCCAACCAACAAACAGCCATTCAATATTTTCCTAATCAATTATCACAGACATCTCTGGTTCCAATTACATGGAAAAGTGTAGCAATTTTGGACGTTGCTGAAAGATAACTGTGTGTCAAATATTGTCTTTTAAAGCCTATCGCTGCCTGTTATTTTCTTTTAGGTTCACAGAGAGCAAACACAGAAGAAAGCAACTGTGTACAGCATTCAAATATGTGCTTGTTATCCACTACCTAAAACAAAAGTGAAGAAGTCAGTTGCAAGTGCCTCCAGCCCATCCAGGACCAACAACAAGAACAATTTCATGTTCCTTCAGAAAACTTTGCTCATGTGGAAGGTTACCTGGTTTACACTGAGGCATCTTTCCAGTCCAAAATATTTTAAAAAGTGGTTCATTTGTGGTTGTCCCATATTTCCTCTTTCACTGAGGTTTCCTGACAGGTGGGTCTCATACAGTGATTCCTTGGAGCTGCTCAGGAGCTCCATGTCCGTGAGTAAGGTTTCCTGCATCTCCAAGCGCCGGCTGCCCACAGTTCTAGCAGACTGTGAAATCCAATTAATTACACTCTGCAACTTTTATTGCAGCAGCACATAGAGAGCGGCTGCTCTGGTGTGAGGAAGAACAGTTTGTGTCCTAAATAAGACTATTTCTGGATTTCATAGTTTCTCAGGGTCTACAGGACAAGCATGTCTTCTATCTCTGATTTGCTCCACAAACAGCAATGTTTTGCATTTACATCTTTCTCTCCAAAATAGACACTCTCTTTTAAGGTTATTGCCTCGAAAAGGTAAGAATTATCATTAAGCTTTATCTTCCTTAAAACTACATATGACAGTAACTAAACAGTCAATATGGGTCGTGCACAGAGCTCAGAGAATCTCTTACTGTACTGAGACCCCAGGCTTTCCCTGCTTCAGATGTGCCAGGTTTTCAGAGAGGAATAGAAATCTCCTTTGTTTTGCTGACACTCAGACTGTATCTGTTATTGATTTTTCTCCATTGCTGATAACACAAATGCTCCTCTGGCTTCATACGCTTCTTTGTTTCCAAGGGACCCTGCAAATCACATGGGTGATGTGTTCCAACAGAGATTAGATCACTTGCTTGCTCATTTGTTCTCACTTTTGGCTTCTAAGTTATTTTTGCAATTTACACATTCAGCAGCTAATGTGCTTACCTCAGACAGCCAGACACACTGCAATTTCTCCCTTGCTCCAATGTCACAGCCCTATAAGCTAGTTGTAGTTTCATTACCTTTTCCATTTTTCTTTCAAAAATATGACAAAAAAACTCTACATAACTGCCCAGTATTTTTCTGTGCAAGACTGTTTTGGTGACTAAACCCAACAATATTAACATATATAAAAATTGATTATAAAAATCATAGTATTATTTTCTATTTTATTTTGATTTTCTTAAACTAGCATTCTCTAAGCACTCTTCAAATACAACTTAATGTAATAATACCACAGTGGGATCCAAATTTCAAACGATTTAGCTTTGTCATAGTCCCTTTGATAGGCCCATCGCTGCTTTTGTCAAGAGTATATCCACATCTGAAGTTTACGCAGTAAACCAGAAGTCATGCAGGTGGCTGGCACCTCAAAGCTGCCAAACATTAACATGTTCTTTGTTACTCTTGAGTTTTCTAAGGAAGGACTGGTCAAGATTTGCCTCTCCTGCAGAACGTACAGCTGCCTATTGTTAATGAAAGCATGTGGTAACAGGCAAAAACAAGACTCTGGAAGTACCACTTCCAGTTCAGTTCCTCTCTGCACTACATTGAAAACTTCTATTTCTCACAGTGACTGTGAGACCCCAGAAGAATGTTGCCATATTGTTATAGCTGGGGCTCATCCCTGCAGTCTTCCTCTTCCTATGCATGCTGACAAAGTGCTTTTAGCTGTGACAAGAAGTCAAAGGAGCTGCAGTGAAATCATAGTTTAAGAAGTCTATTGTGCAAAGAGACTTTCCTATTTAATGTTTAAACTTATAATTCCAATCAAGCTTACCTCAGTAGGACAGTAAAGCTGGCCTGGTGCCTCTTTATAAGAAGAATTACCTCTGCTGCTATTTGCAGCGGTCCCCTCATTTGTGCTCATATCCTGGCTGGGACTGTCAGCTGATACAAACCACTGACATGGACCAGGCGACTGAATCCAAATTTACCTTGTGGCTTCAGACCTGCCCTTTCCCATATTTTTGATGTGGAGTAGCAAATGACAATTCCCATGTCTACCTAAAAAGACTCTTAGAAGAGACATGAGTAAATATAAGGTGTCAACAGACCACAGTGAATGAGAAGATGGCCTCACGTTACATATTGCTGTGACACCAGAAATGTTACAGTACAATCATTAATTCCATCATCAAGACAAGGCTTGCAAAACCTGGCTTATAGCCTCTGCTGCCATTGAAGAAAATGGAAAAGAGAGAGTGTCATACTGTTCATGACTGAGACTTCCTAAAAGAAAGAAAATAACCTTGAGCAGAGCTGTGGCAGAGAACCAGTCTAATAAGATGTCCTAGTATTCACATATAAAATTACTTAGTGAAATTAGGGCAATTTTTTTTTTTTTTAAACAGCTTCTAAAATCATGATCTAAACCAGTCTAATTTCTGCTGTGAGACATGTTTTCTGAAAGCTTCAGAAAGGAGTGTGTAAGCTATTTGAAAAAAACATCTTGGTTTTCAGTTACATTTCTTTTAACTCTGCAAGCTACTTAGAAAGATCAAAATAATGTGGTTCTGCATACATTTTGTCTTTGTTATGGTCACAGTTAGCCATCCATCGGAGAAAGAATTTGTGTCTCCAGTACCCTGAGTTTATACTGCTTTATTCCAGGGTGACTTCAGAGCTTTCAGAAGAATGAGCCTTGATTCATAGCAACATAACCCAGAAAAGACACACTCATAGGGGGAAAAGGTAGATAGGTTCTAGATACACAATTTCAGAAGGCGGCTGTTTAGAAATACATAGACTGAAATTTGTTTTCACAAAATGAGGAAAGATGACTAGGGATTAAAATGGTAGTGTCACTCTGTGCCATTTCCAAGACAAAAAAAAAAAAAATCAGAATTCAATACAATGCTCATTTTTGCTCAGAAAAAGCTCTTCTGAGAACAGACCCAGAGGATTAAACTGGAGCATAGCAAAGTGTGTTGAACGGTGGCAGTGCTTCAGGGCATGCATTTTGGCTTCGCATTACCTGTCAAATTCTGCACGCTCCAGGCCCCACAGCTCCTCCTCCCCACTGCACCCACAGTCTTCCATAAATCAGGGAGCCATTCCATTTCTTAGCCATACTCCTTCTATTTTCTTGTGTTTAAACTAATATTGGTATTCTCTTTTTGTTTCTTTATAATCTGTTTCTGAGGAAAAAGTTTTCATCTTCCGTTTAAGTAACTCCTGCAGTCTGCATTGCTGTTATTACTTTTATAAATACTATTTGGACCTCTGCTTTTCTGTACGATCTTATCAAGCCTGAATGCACTGAATTAAATCAAAGGCTTTTAAAAAAGGAAACACTAGGAGATAAAACAATGACAAGAGATAATGTGCTTTTCTATGGATCACCTGGGATCCTTGGAACACAAAGGGAAGCTTTTAAGTGGAAAATACAACAGGTTTTGCTCGTACTTGGATATTGGACTTTCATCTTTCCAAACAGATCTTGGCTCAAAGGTTATACTATGGATGTAGAGATGCCAGTTTAAGTATGAAGGAAGGAAATTAGGGCAGCTGACTGGATGTGAAAAAGTAACAAATGAGTTACAGTAAGTGGTGTGCATTTCCAGTGCAGATGAGATGGAGAGAACTACATTGAATGACATCTACTAAAGCTTCCAGGAAATATTATGGCACTGAGGATGTGGAAATGGGCATTTGCCTGATCTTGCTTTTTCTTTTTTTGTAAGTGAAGGGACAAATGACTCATGGAGTTATGCTTTTGGTTTTGGAGGGGTGAGGGGTAGGAGAAAGAGTTTAATTCTGGCAATGGTGAATTTCATGATCATTGCATGTTGCTGATGCTGTGTGATATCACAAGAATACTACAGGAGGCAGTATTATTTTTGTTTAAGAACCAGTATCTAGTCCAGTTTCAGATACTGTAATGTACAGTAATGTAGTTACCTGTATAGGACTTGTAGAAGCTTGTACAACCAAACAATGTTAGATGGCCATTTTGGCACTTCAGTCTTGCTGAACATTTTAAAAACTCAGTTCTCTTTTAAAGAGAATTATTTTCTGAGAAGCAAGAACTGTTTTTACCATTCTAGCTAATGCACACAGATGAACTTTTCTTGGCTCTTGCCTTAACATTCATCTATGTTACTTTGTTCAAAGTCAATAGATTGCTTTTAACAAGTTCTGCTAATGTGGAATAATGGGTATGAACATTTACTGACACATTTCTTGGTAGGTTCAGAGCTTTCTAGAATTCATTTTACCATGAATATGTGGCTTTACTGCCATCGGTATGGCCTAGTTAACATCAAAATCCTTCAAAGGATTGATCTTCAGCTCCCACGTTGTGCTGACACCCTTGCTTCACTGTGAGATGTACTTGTATCCCTTTCTGTTCATGGTAACGTCATTCTATTCTGTTGTTTCTTCTGACTGTTCTTTCTAAAACCAAGCAATGGCTCAGACATTTTCCAAATACCTCTGGTTCATTTTACTTTGCTGTCTTGAGTTCCTTGCCTCCAGACATCTCATTTCTGTCACTAACAATAGCTTGTATTTTTACTCTGCATGATGTGACTTTGAATATTCAGAGCCAAACACACTTCCTTGTGCACATTGGTGTTTGGTACCTGCTTCCTTTGGTTTAGTGGGTTTCCAATTTTTTTTGCCAAATTTAGTGGCAAATTTTCCATTTTCTTCCCTCTGGAGTGCAGCTAAATCTGGGTTGTCCAACATATCTAGCCCTGTACTGGATGCTCTCTAATCCCTGGAAGAGACCATGGGAGCATCCAGTGTTAGATCATTGCAAGAATTTTTATTTTGTATGTGGATTGTTACACTGATCATTACTTTCAACTTCTGTTAGCTGTCAATACTGAATTTCCTGGTTTCAGAGTATTTCCTCAATGGCTGATATTTTCTTCATTGTATGGTTTGAAATTGCCATGATTTTGGAGAATGAGTGAGTCATTATTCTCATCAACACTGTCAAGAACACTCCATATTCAATAAGACACATATGGTAGGATTTAGTTGCTAAAATTGGGTGTCTACAACCATTTTAGACTTCATATGGCATCCCACATCGTATTTCAGAGGGATGGAGTGGCTCTCGCAAGTCTGTGTCATAACTGCCAAACCTCCGTGTGTGTCTTAAGGAATATCTGACAAGAATGTCCCTGGTGGCACTAGTTACCTATGCCTGAGCAAACAAATCCTACCCCAAACATAATATGCAGAATCATGGGGTTGTAACTGTATAGTAACCCCAACTGCTGATCATACACCTTCATTTACGCCAGGAAGTATTTCCAGACTTTTTTATGTAGTCCCAGACACAGTGACTTGAAGTTGCAAATACCAGAACACATGCATGGATGACTAAAAGCAAAAAGGTGATAAAGGGGGGTATGCTGTAGAGGAAGTTATTTCCGTCATGATATTTTTGGTTTTCAGGTTGCACAGAGAAAGCCAAAAATAACTCCAGGTCTGAAGATTCATTTGTTCTAACCTTTACAAGAAAAAACAATCTGTGGTTTTCTGTTGGTCTAACTGCCTATACTGGATCTGGTGAGGCCAGATGATGATTAATGTTGGCAAAGGACAGTGTACAAGACAAAGGTCCAAGGATGGCAGCAACAGTGCCAGTTTATGTGGCTTTAAACAATTATAAAACTACATCCAAGAGAAATGTTCAGAGTTAAGGATGCTCAGACTGTTCAGTATAGCCATTTTTTTCTTTTGTTAGGCTCGTTGTTTTTTAGCAAGGATAGCATTCACATAGTAAGGCAGAAAAGAGCATGTTTTAAATTTGACACAAAAGTAATATAGAATGTGTATAATTTGTATATTTTGTTGACACCTTAGCCTCTGTAGTTTCTCAGTTCTTTCAGAAACTGATATAACACTTCCTGAATATATGAAATATAATACTTCTTGTATAATGGGGAGAAAGAATCTGAACAGATCAGGGCTATAGAAGTGGAAGAGCAGTTATGCGTAACAATAGTATGAAATCTGACAGGAAAAGAATTAAATTATTTCCATTCTTCAGAGTGCTTTTGAGTATAAATAGAAAAAGAGTACTTTTACTTTATAATATTACATATGTATATGTATATTGTGAAATGTATTGGTTATATTGTGCTTATAATAAACTTCAAGCAGTGAGCATTAAAAATTTCTATTGATACACCATTATAGGTGTTTTAAGCATGTGCATATGCATGCTATAAGCAAACTTATGAAAACTATTCTAAACTATTCTGTGTCATGGTGGCAAGTAATATATAGGTAATGTATTTATCTACTGGAATATTTATACCCATTAAACATTTGATAAAACTTCTATTCCTGTTTAACATATTTACATGTCGTTTAATAGGAGCATGAACAATGCAATCCTACCAAGCAATAGCATACCAGAAAAAACTACTATATGTAATTTGGAAGGTTAGTATAATTCTATTATTTAATTAGATAAAAACAATGTAATGCCATTTCATGTCTTTTTTTTTTTTTTCTTTACTTGGTGGTGTATGCTGGCAATATTTGTTGTTTTGTCACATTAAATATCTGTTAATGTTTTATATTCCCTTAAATTTATACATTTCTTAAATATTTTATTGTATTTTTCTTAATCTAATGGAAAATGGATTTTGAATTTGTAAGGCAATGTGTTGATAAGCTACTTCACAATGATAAAGTACTAATTATGTTTTCAAAATTTAGCACATGTAAACAGTCAGCTGCTCATTGGTCATTTATCTCAGAAATCAAGGCAACTGATGATGAATTTCAAGCAGATATACTTAGGTTGTTATCAGATTAGATAATTTTATAGTGAAGGGCTTGAAGGCTCTAGTCTGAGTTCAGCATCCGTTGCTGTGCTAGATGCTGCACAGATGACAGTAAAAGAACAGCTAAACTTTATAGGATTCCTTCTTCAGGCTATTGTGAAACACAGTAGTTGGATAAGACTTTTAGTGGGGGATTTAGGAAGTCATGTGCACTTGTCAATGAATGCATGGATGAAATAGTAGCCATTAAATAATTGCAGGCTACAGGCTGAAACCTGGATCAAACTAAATGAAGACTTAAACCAGTCTAAACTCTTGTCTCCAATTCTGCCTCCTTGACAAGCACAGCAAAGGTAATGTGGAGCATCAAGATCAGACACCCAATGGATGTGTTCACCCTAGTAAGTTGAAGCTGCTTCCTTCTGCAGAGGCCTCTTCCGCTCCACTCCGCTCCGCTCTGCTCTGCTCACTGTAGGACTATTAGACACCTAATTTAGACACCAGAGTAAGTCACCACAACTTTTCCCTTTCACAGGAAGGAAGGAGAGAAGGTGCCGCATTCAATGCAATGCTTGAGGTTTAATGCAGGCATCTACTCTACTTTTTTCTGGGCAGCTTCCTTTTGGCTGTATGAAAATTTAAGCTTAAGGTCAGATTCCATATTGGTAGCAGAGTGAAGTGTGCTTTGCAACAGATCTCTGCAGTGAGATGATGGGCACAAGGACAGTTATTTTTTCAGGGCATTTTTTTTTTAAATCTTTTCAACTTCTGAAATCTGCATGCCCGTGCAATATAATCGTCTCAGTCATGCTATCCATTTTGTTCAAAATAATCAAGTTTCAATGTTTTATATGAGCATAATTTTTATTATAATGGTAAGATTTAAAGCATGTTGTTTAATATAATTTGACAAATGCCTTTTGTTTTAATTTTGAATGGCTATCTGCCATTAATGCAAGGAAATGTGAATACTATCATGTTTTTTCTTGTTATGTGAATCTATGAATTCCAACTCAATCATTAGGATTTTCCTAATTTTTAAAGGTATGAGTGACACTACTTGAATAGAAAAAGATTATTGGCTTTTGCTTTTTTATTAAGGTATTGTATTCCTATCTTGTAAAATGTATTAAAATGGAGGTAAAAAATTGAACCCCCCCTGAAGAAGCAGCTTGCTATTTTTGTCAAAGCAGATCACACTTTTTCAAGCCTCTTGAGGCTCAGAAAAGCATATTAGGAATTAAAGTGAGAATAAAGAGAAGCCTTTCTAAACGAGTTTCAAAGAATAAGTTAGAATACAAAATATTACTATGTCACTATATACCATTTTCTTTTTCTATGAACCAACTTATTTTTGCACTTGTAGGTGAACTATTCAGTCGTCTTGGGAATTGGTCCTCTCATGCAGAATTTCCTACGTAATAAGCTTAGAAAATGTTGTTTTCGTAACCTTTTTGAAAATCACGTTCTCCTTTTCGTGCATTGTTTTACATCACTCTAGTTCTTGCATGTGTGTATATATATGTATACAGGCAAGAACACAATGTATGGGATGATGGGAT
Source organism: Aviceda cuculoides (assembly GCA_035590195.1). NCBI lineage: Eukaryota > Metazoa > Chordata > Aves > Accipitriformes > Accipitridae > Aviceda > Aviceda cuculoides. The sequence goes on from JAVJGG010000029.1 coordinate 5,276,845, forward strand.
GTTCATTTCTCCTAGTTTCTTTGCAGTATTTTGCCAGAAATATATTACAAGGAGCCAGAGGGTATAACTATGAGCTCGTCCTCATAGAAAGAAAAATTGCATTCTGACTACCAGTAAATTGCTCTGAATCTGAATGTCACCTGTCTTTTTCTGGAAAGCATGCTGTTTCCTCCTGCTTCAAAATACTGCATTAGCAAGCTGCTAGCTATGAAGTTAAGTAAGTGAAGTTTTTATTCTCACTGTCCTTTTGCAGCTTTGTATGTGAAGTCAATTGCATTCAATGGTACTTTATTAGCATGACAAGATACACGGAAGCGTTGCTGAAGTGTGAAAGAGACGGACTGCTCAGGAATCTTACAGGCAGATAACATCTCCCCACATAGAGTTTCACATAGTGTCTGAGGCTTTATCTTCCATGTCTGTCTATCATAACTATCCATTGCTGCTCCTGTGGCAGGTTTTGGAAAATGAAAAGCAAACCTCCTAAGTGTATATTAGATGTGCAGCCTGTAAGGAGGCTTGCTTAGAAAGATGATGCATCCAGCTCTAAAACAAACACTGAAACATTACGTAACATTGCATATTGAGTGTAGAATTTCTGAGGCAAAACACAGTATAGATACATCAAGAGCCAGTGTAGTGCAAAAAGATTGGTAAAGAAGGCTGTAAAAGTCTAGACGAAAGTTTTGAAATGAGATATAACCATTATCCATTTTTAGGTAGCAGTTATATCAACTTACCGAAGTATTTTTACACCCTTTTAGATATATTTAGACATTGAGTATCTAGAGGGTCATGGAAGGACATGGTAAATTGGGACATTTTTATGACCTATATATATACATACCTTTTTTTTTTAAGTGGATGTATTTTCCTCCTGGGTTTAATGAAAATTCCATTTTTTTGCAGATGTAACTATTATAGACACTATTCGCAATTCTTATGCAGGTTCTCAAGCTCGGTTCCAAATTGTGCCAATAAGCACCAGTGCAAAATTGGGTCCTCTGCTTCTCTGCTCTAAAACCAAAAATATAGTGATTGGAACTTATTGTTGTAAATTTTATCCAACATATATAAGGTGTGATCTCTCTTAATAGATGAAAAATATGGTAATTTAAGTATGAATATTTTTTCCTATATGCTTTTAGTCAATGAACTTTTCAAAAGCTTAATACAAAAAGTAAAATAGGAAGCTTTATATTTCCTTTCAGTCTCCCACTTCAGCTTTTTCCAATTTTACTCCTTTAAAAGGAAAAAAAAAGTCCTTCTAACATTTACAGCTGAACTTTTTGGATTTGCTGCTTTCTTTTTCTCCATCTCAGTTAGGTGGTTTGTCCTGACTGTGACAGCTCTGTAGCACATTACTGAAATATTACAGCAATAATTCTGTACCATTAGGCATAATGTTACAGCAACATCCCGCAGTTTTGCATTCTGAATATGGGAGGAATTTAGGTTTATTTACTTTAATGACTAGATAATGAGTCTGAGCTACACAGATCAAAGTGAAGTGCTAAGAGAGAGGCTGTTATGAGCCAAAACTAATAATAGGCTCCAGTTCTAGAAGAGGGATCTATTCACTTTGGTGCAGTGAGAGGGGGGATAAGTGTTGGGAAGAGAAAAAAAGGTGTGTCCCACCAATGTTTAAAATAATGTAGGCCAAACACTACAGCTTCGCCTGTCTACTGTTTGGCAGCCCTTTGGACTTTGCAAGAAATTACTTCCCTTCTTTATTAAAGCAGTTAGAATCTTACACTATTCACACTGGTTTTATGGAGTTGGATCATCATTTGGAGACTTAGATAGGCCCAAATTACCTCTCTGCATGTTGGCAGAGATTACTCGTCTCTCATAAATGAAGAACCTCCTACTGGAACAGCTATATAGTGATAAAACAGGCATACCGAAGACTTCAGAGACTGATTCCCTTCTATTAATGGAAAAGAGCCTGAAATGATATTAAATGAGATTTCAGGGATCTTTCAAGGCAAATGTGTACTTTTGGACAGCATGAAAAGAAGCCTCAGAACAGAATATTTCACACCAAAAAGTTATTTTTCCTCCCATTTGTTCACCTAGGTAGTGTTAACCATAGAGTCCTGGAGCCATCTATTGCTGCTATTTGATGTTCCTCTCAATGAATTTAAATAACATCACTGAATCAGGTGACCCCTGAGAAGTAATGGTAGTGTGAAATTTGTATAATTTGTTCTCATCTTTTTGTCTTGGTATTTCCAGTGGAAGCAGAATGGAGGAAAATGAGTACAAAACCTTGCTCTCAGTTCACACTAGACTTTGCTGCTTATGAAGTTGAAGTATTTTATGTTTGAGATCGCATACTGCTAAGAACTTCCATGTGATAAGCAGTTCCATAAGTGACTGCAAACAAGGCTTGCATTAAAGTTTCTATGGCATTCCATGCCACCTGTGCATCTAGTAGTAGACTGAATATGTAAAGTCATCATTTTAGTTTGTAGTCCAAACTTATTGGGGGCAGGGGGAAAGTTACAATCAGGTGTATATTGGTACCTTTACAATCATACTTTTTTTTTTTCATGCTGCGTTTTACAGGGAAAATTCACAGGCCACATTCACAAGGTCAACACTTCTCCCTCTTTCTAACCATGTTTTTTTTTTTGTGTGTGCATTACATAATCCAGGGAATAATGAACAAGTAAGTGGCATGCAAATCTACAATTCTGTGAGAATTATTAAGTTCATGTAGATTAAGAAATGCATAAAATAATTTGTGACTTGTAGAACATTTGTAAATACAAAACAGTCTATAGGAACAATGTAAAAGGTATGCAGAAGGAGAAAGTTATGAAAATATGCTTTTTGCATGCATGTGATCCTTGTTTTTCTATTTCCTAAAATTAATGTGAAATTAAGTCTTCAGCTGAATGTAGTATCTTATAAAGAAGATTGTTTTAAACATTCCTGTGTCTACTTGACAGTAAGCTGTAAGCAGGGTGGACAGTAAGAATTTCCTCTTTTTCTGTATTATTGTTCACCATCTTTTTATTAGTCTTCTGAATGTTTTTACACTAATTTTTATATGTTATATAGGAAAACCCTTCTTCCCTTCTGCATTCTAATTTTACCCTCATTTATAGTGTCCAATAAGCTTTAAGTAAATTAATTATCAATATATCAAAACATAAAATACATTTTAATGGAAATGTCAAAAAGTACAGGCCACTGATATTTTGTATGATGTATTTGGAAATTAAAATTCTATCACAGTCCCAATTCTCAGGATGAAAGTTGTAGTAAGAACAGGAAATGGCATAAAATCTATTCTGCATGGTACAGATTGTCATGGAGAAAGGAAATTGTGAAAACTTAATTTTTGGTCCTCTCTCAAGATAGCAATCTCAGTCATTTCTGGATGAAATTAAATAAAGGGGCTCCTTAGCTTTTATTTGCCGCACTGATCTGCAACTGTTTCTTTTTCCAAGCAGTTTTAGGGTAGGCACATTTATTATTTAAGGAAAGTCCACAAGGAACATTTTTATAGCACCAGAATAGAAATAATACCGTAACAATAAAGATCAAAGATTGATGCAATTGTGAGTACAAGTAATAGCTGCCTTGTGTGGCTGTTATCTCCTCAAGGGAATTCTTTAGAATGGCTTTCATTTTATAAAATGTATTTGTTTCAATGCTATAGTACACGAGTAGGGAACTGTATTCTGGTGTTTCTTTTTTTTGTTTGTCTCTTTTTTTTTTCTGCCCCAAGAAAAAAAACTCATTTAAAATTGGTGTGACTGGTTTCATGAACTTTGAGACTGCTCTGAACTTCAAAGAAATAAAAAATCACACAGAAGCCATTGGTATGTGTACGTAGTTTAAAGGTATTTTGCCTGCCTAACCTGTTTTTAAACCAGCAGATGCCAGTAGCTCTGATGTTTTTCATGGAGGTTAATCCTTTTCATGTAGAACAGTCAGGGAATGCACCAGTGTCACACAGTACCTGCTGGCCAGTGCTGTTCAGCCACTCTGCGTCTTTTTTAGAGACATCAGATCAGGGATGAAGCCAGAGCAATTTACATCAACTGAGTATCCTGCCCAAAGGCCCAAAATGACAGAAAGATTGTCCTCAAGATGCAGAAGATTTTAGTCCATATATGATGTATGTGTGTGTGTATGTATGTATGTATACATCTGTAATATTATATATTATTTAGTATCTATAAATGCATATATCTCTCTATATATGGATTAATATGATACATATGTTTGTACATGGTGAAAGCACAATACCTGAGGGAATGCTGGAACGCTTTCCGATTTTCCTGAGCATGACTTAAATTCAATCAAGACACTTTGCTATTGGTTTAATAACCATGAGGACAACATTTATATTTCATTTTTCAGCAGAGGTATAACAAACGTGGCAAAAAGGTGACTGAATTTTTAATAAGAATTCCAAAGCCAAGAAGAATCTGGGACAACACCATATTTTTCTCCTTTTTCCTTCCCTACTATTAAGTCCTTAGTTCAGTGCTACCAAAACCAAACAAAACCAAAAAGCTTGTATTTTTTCCTAATTCAATATTGCCAACAGAAAAAAGAAATAAAGGGGAAAAAACCCAGTTGGATTTATATTAGTGGATGGAAAAAAAAGGTTGGTTTAGAAAGGCAGAAGGGAAAGCAGAAGTGATGACTTTACTGATGCCCTGGTGATAGAGGCTGAGAAATAGAATGGCTTATTGTGACACTGATATTTTAGGCTGCTGATGATAGAAAAAGAGATGCTCATAATGGTGATAAAAGAAGAAAGGGAAATAAGTTCTGATATTACTATGCTGGGTACTAAGATTTAGCTACTGAGAAGTCTAGAAGTAGCAATGCTGCACAGACATCCAGGTTTCTCCAAGCTGCCAAGTAATGCTGCTTGACGCTTTGTACCACCATCCTGACATCACTGCGAGGCTTCCAGGAAACCACTATAAATATTTCACATTTGGACTGTTCATTACTTGCATTACTTCAGCTCACATTTCTGTGAGATAAAAGAGGTGATAGTGTATGACATCACTTTAACTCTGATTTATATTACCAATAGGTCTTGCATTTTTGTTTTTCTTCACTCCTTATACAAACAAAGGCTCATAGCCTCCCTTGGCAAGCCACTTCACTTCTCTGAGCTAAAATGTGTTCTTGCTGTGTAGTCATTTTCCTGAGCTTCAGTCTTTCACGTTAGTATTGAAATACATTTGCCCTTTGTCAAGAATGGTCTTAATACCTTAACCATAATTTTTTATTACTGAATTGGATGAAGCAGTAAACAGCACATTAATTAAAATGTTCAGGCCCTATTTAATATGAGGTGTTGCAAATGACAAGGAGGCCAAAGAGATAAATCAAAAAGGATCAGGGGCAAGAAGTTCAGACTGAAAAAGATGACTTCATAAATTACAGGGAAAAAAAAAAAAAGGAATATAGACTTCTAATGGAGAGGGGAGTATTTGGAAGGACTTAATCCCCAAATTTTAGAAGACTGGGGGTGAAGATTAATGTAATAAGGTGGGAAAAAAAAAAAAGACTAAAGCAGTCAAACTGCATCATATAAAAAGTGGGAATGTAAACATTTCTCTTCACTGCATGTAAAACTGCACCAAGCTCTGAGAAGGATTTGGGATATAAGCAATAAAAATGATTAAGGCAATGGGAAGGACAGCTTATGAGGAAATATTAAAAGAGCTAAATAACTCAGATGACAACAGAAGGGGGACATGGTCACCTTCTATAAGAATTTAAAAGGTGTATACAGTAGGACCAGAGAATTTTTCCCTACAGTGCACCAGGATCTGTTACCTGAAACAGAAGCATGTAATAAAGAACAATAGTGTCAAAAGAAATATTGGAATTTATTTATTTAAAGGCCCAAGAAGATAGTATTATCAGGAGAAATCTACCACACAATGTAGTAGAGGTAGAAGGAAATCTCAGAAAATAACAATGTAAATTAACAGCTAAACAGGAGACAGTATCAGACATCCAATGGAAATAAAAATATGTCAACTCCAATGTAAATTAGTACATCATGAGCATAAAGAGAACACGGGTACATCAGCATCAGAGTAATGCAGACAAGCAGTAAGAAACAACAGAAATAAATAAATAGATAAAATTCAGTCACAGGAGCCACTGGAAACAGACAAATGCAGCCTTGCTTAGTAGCTAGTTGTCATCAGCCATAGAGTCACAGCTCCTCCTTACCCTTTTAGCAATGTGAACCTACCTACCTACCTACCAAGAGGAGAGACCCCCACTTACAAAGCAGGTTAAGTACATGTGACTACAGCTAATTTCTTCTATGTCTAGAATGTACTATTGGCAGCATCATCTGTTTATTCTTTACGTTGCCCTCCCACAAGCTCTACAAGATGTTAGACCAATGGCACCAAAGGGCATAGCTGCAGGGCCATGTTTATTACATGAGAAATAACCAAACAAAAAACCTCCCCAAATTATGAATGAGATTTTTCTTAACTTCTTTTACTGGTAGATTAATTGGCTGATAAATTAATGCAACCTCTTTCCACTCTATATGTCACTTATAGTCAGAGTGTTTTAAACAAGAATACCTAATCATTTAATGGAGTCTGAACAGCAACCTCTTTCGTTACTGCACACTTAACTTCCAGTGGTGTAGAGTGACTGATACTCATAGGGATTCATCAAGAGTGTTCTGAAAGCCCCGAGAACTGAGATGTCATGATGCCCTGGACTTATTAGCACAACATGCTTTCTCAGGAGCAAACCACAATCCACATACTTTGACATTCCATATGGCTAGTGTCCATATGAAAGAAAAATGTATCTATGATAGTTTTTCTCCATTTCATACTAATTTATGATTCAGAGTTGACAGCTACCTCACAACCAACTGGAAATTGACATTTCCCAAAACTATTTTTAAATGAATTTACATTTTTAGTTAAAATTACCATATTCTCTCAAGTATATTCAAGACAAGCTATTTTCTAGCTGAGACCTGTGACATCTGACATATCATCAATATGAGTCAGACAGTCTTACGGTGTCAGAGACATCTCTCCTTTGTTTTCAATGGAGACATGTCTGTTTACAGCATTTAATGATGTAGTTCAATGTGCATTAAGTTTAGCCCCTAGAACTGTCAGAACTGAAGGTCTCTGATATGTGCAGCTATTGCTGCGAATCTGCCCTTCTAATTTCTCACTCAGAAGAAGTTGATCTGGAAGCAATAACAATGACAAAATGCAGTAAAAGTGGCTGAGCTTGTCATTTTCTTTCTGTGCCAGAAATTGTGTGTGAAGAAAAAAAGATCTCTGAACAAAAGCCCAAGAGTATTGGAAGTGTTTATCTTGAAAGGAGATAACGTGATTATAACTTATAAAGACAAAGCTGTTCTAGAGAAAGAATATCAAGATAGTGTTCTCACTGTTCCATCCCATCTTAACAAGACGTTGTCTAGAAAGATAGTACATCTAACTTTAACAAACTGGGTTTTAGAAAAAAAAATATGAAATAGCAGTGGAAATAATTAACACAAGGTTCGCTGAAACATCATTGGAAACACATATTTATGCAATACCTTCTTTGAGTAAGCCTCAAGTCAGGTTCTGACTTTTGAGATCAAGTTGGCAAGAACAAGGGCTGAGGTTATTGGTACTAACCCTTCAGGGCACTGAAAACCTTTTTTTACACTAAACCAAACACCTGGGTGATAAAATGGCTGATGAAGTTCAATATTAATAAATATAAAAACCTGATTATGTACAAAACCAGTTCTAACCTTACATATACAGTAAGGGGATCTGAAACATTTGCTAATATTTGGTAAGTTCAGGGTTTATAACAAACAGCTCCATGAAAGCATTGGCTGAATGAGTAGTTGCAGTCAAAGAAGCATATGAAATGTGAGGAATTCCTACAGAACTAGTAGAGGACAAACTAGAAAACATAAATCTTCACACATCTTCAGTGTTTAGGGCAGGTCTGACCTCCCTAATTCAAGAAGGATAGAGAGCAAAAAAAGAGTTTTGAGAAGGATTTCAAAGGTAAATCAGTTACGGATTGACTTCTGTGCAAGATGAGACTGCTGAACAGACTAGGATCTTTTAATTTGAAAGATAAACAGCTAAGAGGGGACATGATAGGGATCAACAAAACCATGAGAAGGCATGTAAAAAAGATTGTTGGCTGTTTTTTGTCCAGGAAGTTTCAGATGAAACGACCACTGCATGACAAGTTTAAAATAAAAAAGGTGTCACAATTTCACCCAACACTCCAACTCTGAAATTCAGTGCCACAGGCTATTGTGAATACCAAGAGTCTAGCAGTCTAGCAGTCTAGGAAGCAATAAGAGCCATTTACGGTACAAATGTCCAATGCAGGCAGTGAAGTGTGACGTTCTCTGTCACCTGTGGAAGAGTGTATCAAGGAAGCACAATTGCTGTGGTCACTTTCGCAGACATAATGCTAGGTTAACTGAACCTTTGATGTAACCCAGTCTGAACACCTGTATCCCACCCTAACGGCAGGCACATTGTCCAACAATGTTCATCAGTTCGCCTCACAGCACTGAGCTCTGTTAAGGGACTTCAACGTTTTCATGTGGAGCAGCACTACGGACATGAAGAAGTCCCCCAGTTGGTTTGGCTCACAACCCATGGAAATATTTAAGCATGCAAGCTGTATTCCTTTCTGCTTAAACTGACTGGAAGCTGTGCTCCAGGAGCTCATGTACCATGCTGCAGCTGCTGACAGGTCTCCAGTGCATGAGACCGGGCTAAAGCTTGTCTCAGGTAACCCTCCCAAACCTGCAGGTCTTGGGTTCTCAGTGCCGCTGTTTCAGTCTACAACTGTGCCACGCTGCCTGCTGATGAAGACAGCACTGATGGATATTTGACAGTCTGGAGCCTGCAGATGCTCTATCATGTTCTTATGTTTTTCAGAAGTGTTTCTCATCATATTGACTGCGATGATATTTCTCCCATGGATCCTCAAGTGGGATGTATATATCCCACATCTTGAATAACACTGGGGAGAAGAAAAGCAGCATGTTTTCAATATATTTAGAAAGGTATATTTTCACTTTGTTCTTTGATCTCCTTTCTTTTGTTTCCTTCGATCCTCTTTGTTCTTCCATCTGCTCTGTAATGAGAGTACAGAAACAGGAGAGTTAATCTGTGGTATAAGCTTATAGACCCTATGGTTATGGATGATTTCAAATTTCTATAACTAATCTTTATAGAACAAGTAACAAAGTTGCTTACTGCTGGGTATAAGACAACATTAAAATACCAAACCTAAAATGTGTATCTGTCTTGTTGCTACATTTTCTTGGATGTACTGAATCTCACAGAGCTATGCAGAACTTTCTTCCCAGCAAAATAATCATATTACAGAAAAAAGTATATACTTATATTGCAGACTGGTTCATTGTGTGCTTCAGATGTACAATTAATTATATAAAAAGACTATTCAACTTCTTCCTATACTGATGGCTTCAGATCTTTGTTTAATTGAATCAGCTTGTCTGAGCTTTGAATGCATTGTCAAAGAAAATCACAGCCACAGGGATTCAAAATACCTTTAGAGTGTTATCAACAGTAGCAAATAGTATGAGCTTGGAAGAACAAAGAAATGAAAACTGACCTTTTCTCTAGAGATATCATATACATTTACAGTGTAAACTGACAAAGTATTTTTCCTTAATGCTATTGTCATTTTTTGGCATAGGTATTAGAAACTCAATATGACTTCAGCTAGCCTCTTTGGGCTGAAGGTATAACATCATAAAGCTTCGTAATGACAGTTAGCAACAGAGATCTGCTTGCAGATCTCTAAGCATTGCCCTTAGTAACCTGAATGAAAATGTTTATTTACATTATATCTTTGAGACAGATACTGGAGAAGGGAATTATGAGACAACACAGATGAAAAGAGAAAGGCCTGTATTTTAAACTTACAGGTGAACCCATAAAGATGTGAAAGAAATTTGAGTCTTCCACACAGAATGCAAAGTAAGTTCTAATATATTCATATACATTTGCATTTTGTATTTAAACTACAGAGCTAATTTTGGAAAAAAAAATCTGTGAAGATGAATCTATTCACTGACAAAAATATATATTTACTTTTACTTTGTGGTAAAATGCCTTGTTAGATTTTACCTGTTATTTCTCTCTGGTTGAGACACAAGAGAAAGTAACACTGCACTTTTTAATGCAAGCACATGAAATTCAGAGGTTCTCTTGATACAAATTATATTTACAAAAGATCAGATCATGTGGATTGGAGGATTTTTAGGCAGCACAGGGAATTAGTACATCACTCATTTAGAGTATGTGTAGAGGCATAGTTTCAAACCTATCTCAAATGGAAAATGAAAATAAGCAAAATACTGTGGTCTCGTTCTACTCTCCCACCAGAAGTTAATTAAAAAAATATATTTCTGCTCTCCACTCATCAGCTATTGCACACAGAACGGCATATTTCCAACAGCAAAAATACACAGCCTGGCTGTGAGCTAAAGACTCTCACTCATGCTCGGTAAAGCAGAGCGCTGTAGAAACTTAAGATATTACCACTGCTTTGCTGCCTGCCTCATGCATTTGCTGGAGGTTAAACCCACATAGCAGGGCTGGCAAAAGGGAGTCTGTGAGCATGTTTCATCTGCTTCATTCTGGCATACCAGCACAAACTGCCATTGCTGGCAGCTTAAGTGATTACACTAGACTGTGACTGGAGTGCTTCAAGTATGCTTTTCTTCTCCTCTCCTGCATGGGTCATAAGTTACTGTTTTAAATCACCACAGCAAGATTCACCACAGTGTGTCTGTATGCTAGAGTGGTCATATTTTCTCAAAGTATTTTTCTGTTAGAGAATGCCATGCCGTAAAAATCAAACCAGTCTGCAGACACTGATTTGGACAAAGATATTAAGGAAAGCTAGTAACTTATCAGTCAGAGTTACTTTATTTTCTTCCAGATCACTTGTGCTGGTTTTTTACCAGACCGGTCTCCCAATACAAACACTGAGGGCTTTCAGTCAAGTGGACTGGGGCTCCAGTTGGGAAAACCTGATGCCCTTTTTTCCTTGAAGAATTTTGCAGTCCTGAGGAAAACCAAAGTGGAAAAAATCACCATAAACCAAAATTACCTTTCTCTGAACATCTCTAGTAAATGTGAACCATAAAATTAGCCAGCCTCAATAAAGAGCAATACACTTTAAAATTTGCCTCCCTGTAGGGCAGTTAACATTCGCACCACAGTCTTCTGCATGGCTTTTTTTGAACTTCTGTATGTAAACAAAACATAAAACCTTTTCTCTTTCCTGCAAAAAAAATCCCTACAAATATCCTGGTTAGTAAAGAGCTTGAGTTTTGCTCCACTAAGATAAAAAAAAAATTCTACAGTAGATTTATTCTACAGATACTATTGTATTGTGGAAAGGGAAGGCAAGGCAAGGCAAGGCAAGGAACTGTGAAATTAATCTGGGGTTCAGATTATCTCTCTCTTTGAAGTTAGAGATATTAAAGAAAAATATTCTGAAATTCAGTACTTTAAAAGCAGGAAAGAACTGTATTCTACACACACACACACAAAAGCTGTTCAGCAAGGAAGACACATGATCTAGTGGTTTAATCCCTGCAACTACTAAAACTCAACCCAGGAGACAGAAAAAGTTATTTACAATTCAGAAACTAATCTCAAATCATGTAGGCCCTTGCTATATAATTATGTCCAGTCTTGTACCTCTGGTCTGTATGGTTAAGATAGGTGATGTAAAAGATTACAAATGATCTGATGATCTAAAAGATAGATCCCAGCTCCCCATTAACTTCAGCCTAAGGACCAATGTCTCTTACAACCCTCAGCACTTCAAAATATCCTACTTCCACCTGGCTACATGGGAAACATTGATTTTAGTACTGATGGCCACAGCTTATCTTTTGTAAAGTCATTGCAAGTTTTAATAAGTTGTTTTCAATGAATTTTGTAGGTAAGCCCTAAACAGTGTAACTTGTAGCAGTTCAAACACTGTAAGGAACTATATAATCAAGCTATTAAATAAAACTGCAGTTTTATTTTTGAAAGAAAATCATTAAAATGACTGTTGGCACAAAATATTCTTTAAGCACTAATATTTTAAACCTCAAATGTTTCCAGCTCTTTTTGTTTAATGAAGCATATTTATGCTTTTTGCCATTTTTGGGAAAGATTGCTAGGAAAATATCATAAAGCAAATTTATTTAGTCTAGAAACTCAGATACATTGAAGTGTTGTTAATAGCTCTGTTTTTTATCTCCCAAAAGACAGTTGGAAAGGTAATTATAACATGCAAATTAGTTTCAGTTGGGATGCAAATTAAAAATTACATACTGATGTGCAATATCTAGTATTGCAACCTATGCTTAGTATTTCTTCAGGTAGACTGAATTCTAACACAGACTTTTCTCTCTGATTTGTGTGGTTTAGGTTAATTTCTCCAAAGTACAGTTTTTATGTTCCACCTTTCACTTCTATGTAGTTTTCCTTCTTCAGACCCACAGCTTCAAAATTTTCTTAGTTCACATATTGAAGATGTTTTCATTAAGAGGGAATCTCTCAGTCTTGGGCAGTTCTTTAAGCCTTTGTCTTTGATGAAATGGTTGTCACAGCCTTTAGAGTCTCTCTAATTAATGTAAAAACCCCAAATCAAAACACAAGTCAGTCAGATTAAAACATTTGCAGTACATTTTAATTATAGTCTTTGTAGGGCTTTTCCTTATGACTATTTTCAGTCCTCCTTTTATGAAAGATTAGGAAACAAGGACACAAGACACTGTCAGAGAGAGAAAAGGACACCTGACCCAATCAGCCATTGCCTTTTAATTTATCTCATACACGTTTTCTTGTTTAGTAACTATATCTTTTGATTCCCTCCCTGCTCAGACATGCAGAGTTCTCTCTTAAACTCATTTGAGTTATTTGCTTTAATGGCTTTACTTGGCAACAGCACTAAGTGAAATTCTCTGCTTGAACTCTTTGTGTGCTATATCTCTCTGCATTTAAATTTTGGTCTCTAAAGTCTGAATCATTCATACTGCGAATGTTTTGTCCTACCTTTGCTATCATTCCCCTCTTATAATTCTGGATGTCATTTAGGTGATTTCAAGAGTTTCCCATTTGTTTTCGTTTAAAAAAACACATTAAAATAGTCTGAAAATCTCATTTCAATCCTATTGCTTATAACAGATACTCTAAGCTGAGGAAAACCTCTTAACCTAAAATTCAAAACAACATGGTAGAAAAACTTAACTAATACTGTTTACTGAAGAAAATAATATATTTCAACCTGGTTTTGGAATCAAATCCTTTAATTTGACTTCTAAGCTCATAGTTTCTTGTATCTACCCAGATATGCTATAGTTGTTTAGCCTGAAATACTTATCACCGTTATTTTCAATCTCTGATGGTTTTGGCCTCATCTGCCTATACAGTTAAGCAGTTGTTAAATTGAACCTTAGTGCTGGGTTGCATCACCTGTGGCAGGGTGAAGGAGAAGATCAGATTAAAAAAAGAAAAAAAAAAAAAACCTAAACAACCAAAACCCACCACAAAGCATGAGCACACTTTAAAATTTTTTACAGGCTAAAAAGTGGAGTACAAGTCAAATTTGGGTTCTAAGCTCTCAGATTTTGTAGTCTTCAAATTATTTTTGTATCTGGCAGTTTTACTTCAGTTATGCAATGCAGATGTAGCTAGCGCTTGAGCCTGAAAGGCTGTGACTGTATTGCAACACAAGAGCATTCTGCAGCATGCCCCACAGTCTCTGAGCTGCAGTTGCCTGTACCAGGGATCCCTTACAAGTACATCCCCTGCCTGCATGCCTGGGCTTGCTTCCAGGGGAGAGCAAAGTGAAGGTCTCATTATCCCAAGGCAGTGCCACACTGCAGTTGGAAGGAGCACTGTGGGATTCATTACTGTGGGTGTGCACAGAAACCCAAAGAGCATCTCTTTCTTATCCAGTAAGTTATAAGGACACAGCTCCAGTGCTCATTAAGACAGATCAGACATATAAGAAAGACAGACTTAGTTTTTAGAAGGAAAAACAAATTTCTGCTCATCTCACCAAAACTGTTGCTTTCTGTAAAGTAACCAGAGAGAGCAAACAGCAGTCTAACCCTCAGGATATTCATCAGCTTGTGCGGGAGGTCTTTGTTGTGGTCCTGGTTTCCAGGACAGTACTGATGTTTTATTCAAGGTATTTTCCAAGTAAAATGGGCGTGTTGCAAGATAGCGAGGGAAGGAATTGAACTGATTTATCTCACGCTCTAGTGGCATACTGCAGTAACTAGGCTTTTAAGTAGAAAAAGACCAGTCGTGTTTTCAGAGGCAGAAATTATTCCTACTCAGCTCACCTAAAGAAAGCTCGTGCTACCGCCTTCACTTCAGGATTTCTGGACTAAGGACCTCAAGTGGATTTCCTAATAACTCCAGAGAACAGTCAAGGTGTTGGATTATTAGATTGATCACATCCCTGTTGTTTCCCTGTGGGTCAGTTTTTCTTCATAACCTATTTGTGCCTAAACTTAAGCACCTGAGGTGTGCCGGGTAAAAGAATAGTCATCCTAAGTATCCTACATATTCAGTGGAGAGAAATAGGCAACTCCTGCAGAATATTCAAACTTTCAAACACACGTGGGTGCCTATAGCTACAACTAAGCTTCAGAACCTATGAATTCCTGCATCCATATACCTTGTTCACATTTGCCTCTATAACCAGAAAAAGGCATGTAAACATCATCTTCCTTGTAACATTTTCCCTACTTTGGCTTTCATAGAAAGGAAATACGAATGTGCAAAATCTGCCACTCTCTGTCTGGAGTGCTGGACCATTCCCACACAGTGAGTTAGGTGGCTAACAAATATTAAAAAATGTGTGTTTGTGGTGAGTTGGCCCTGGCCAGCAGCCAAGCACCCCCACAGCCACTCGCTTCCTTCCTCCCCATAGTGAGATGGGGAACAAAATAGGAAGAAAAAGAGCAAGAAAACTTGTGGGTCAAAATAAAGACAGGGAAGTCACTCACCAATTATGGCTGCAGATAAGACAGGCTCAACTTGGGGAATTTAACTTAATTTAAAACATTTAATTACTGGTTTGAGTATTGGGAAACAAAGAAAAAAAACATTTAAACACTTAGGGGAAACACCTTGGCTCCCCCTTTCCCAAGCTCACTCCAATGCAGTGTTGTTTGAATTCAGCTAGGAACCATTGCCTAGATCACCAGGCTTTTAGCTACTCTGCTTTCAAATGAATAAGTGCTGCAGACCCTAATTCTTGCAGCCCAAGGGATAAATTGGATCTGCTCCTCAGAGGTTCAGCACTGGGCTGTGGCATACCACTGGTTTACAGTATCAAATGAAAAATTATACCCTAAAAGCAAAATTGGTAGAACCTTTCAAAACCAATTACAGTGACCTTCCACTGCACAGATTAGGCTGAAATATTTGTTTCAGTTTGACTTTTTGTGTTTGCTTTCTCCTATAATCATGATTTTAATTTGCCTCTTTCATTGCTTCGGATCATTTTTAAAGTGTTCTGTGTATTACTTAAATAGTAACCTTTGCATTGTTATTCTACCACACTGACCTCTAATACAATTTCCCCTCTATTGGATTGATAGTAACTAGAAAAATACGCAAATATACTGTAATCTCTTTACTCAATGCCTGGGTTTGCTTTGTCCTATTTTTTTTTTTTTTTAAATTTTTAATTGTTTTGGTTAGTTCTTATGATCAGCTTCCCTATCACCAAATATGATTTTAATCAACATTTCTATGGGGCTTTTAATGTTCCTTAAAGATGAGAGTTTTTCTTATTAATTCAGAATATTTAGTGGTTAACAGAGGTGTTTTATCTTCATAGCTCCCAGCACAAAAGAAATAATACATTCAGAGGTGCAGAAAGCACTAATAGTTTCACTGCATTACCCATGCTTGTCTGATTTTTTTTTTTCCTCTCAACAATATCTATTGGTCTAATGAAAGTAGTTTGTGATTCTTCTCTGTAATGGAATCAAAGTGCAGTACTCAATACAGACAGAGAATCATGACAAAGTATTTGGCTGCTGCAAGAGACCACACAATAACCCACTGGTGCTTTCCCAAAGCCAGGCATTAAACTGGTGAGGGGAAAGATTAATCCTCTCAAAACCCAGCTCCATCATTCAATAATCTCTGTGTGGCTTGGAGCAAAGGAAAACATAGGAAGAGTTGATTCCTACATTGGGGAAGGAGCTGTTCACTTCAGTGGCTTGGGGAGTATGGACAGTCTGAGGAGGGTAATGATCTCCTCGTCTCTCACCCCCATGTCTGCCCATATTCATGAAAAGTATTCTTCATGATCATAACTGATGGGAGAGCTTTGCCTCTTAAATTTTTCTTCCTACCTTGCTGCCATCTCTCAGCAAGGAAACATCCCCTTTTCACCATACTTCTGACAGAGTTAACTTGCTTTGCTGAGCTGTGGGCCAGGTAGGCAGAAAGCAAATTGGATTTATTCAGCAGCCCCCAAACTGTAGTAAAAGAATCACCTTTGAAAGAACTTACAGGGACACCACCAAGGCAATCAAATATTGAAACACTTTACCAAGCTCCTTTAGCACTCAGACTGATTTCAAAAATAAATAATAAAATACACAATGAGGTTTAAGGGAAAGCCTCGATGGTCGTGCTTGTCAGAGTCCTGAGTTCACCGACAGGCTCTAAATGCCCTGACCTGCCTGTAACCATGACTGTTGACAGTGAGCTAAGATATGGTGCATCTATTTGTGCAACTTTGGGTCAGACCTCTGTGAAAAGAGCTAAGTTGTGGAAAAAAAGCTGCGAGGAGCTCATCTGGGACCTCTGCCCAGGCATCCTCTGCTCTTTGGCTTGGGCACCGCATTTAAGCTCTGGTCCTGAGTCTGCCACATGTCGTAGGTTACTGGTTACTGTCACCAAACCTGCTCTGTTCCTCCTGTTTGGACGCTGTGGGACTGCACCCCTTGTCACCGAGGGCACTGCCCTGCTAACCTTGCTGGCTCCTGGTTTGCTTCCCATTGTAGAGCAGCCTGCTCAGGCTGCTGCCTTCCCTTGCACCCAAGGTGATTTCAATAACGCACATCCCTGCAACAAATTGGTTGTGTTTCCTTCCCTGTTGCTTCATTGTCTCTTTTTGTTAGAAAAAGAATCAAATGAAAACTTAATTTTTTTTTTCATAGTGAGGGTTTTTGTTGTTTTTATTATTTAAAGGAATACCAAAGAAATGGACTCTTGGCACTTTCAATGGTATTTAAGTGACAGGCAGATGTGGGACTCCAACCAAGTACATTGCTTTCCGTTTCTTTTTTTCTATCCAACCCCTACTGTGTTGTGCAGTTGAGCTGGAGGGCCCAGATGCCACTGCTGCTCTAAATACCTCTGTAAAGTGCAAGTCTGAGGGAAATGCTACAGCTGTGCCACCTCCTCTCATTGTTTCAGGGACATTGCTATCCCCAGGACCAGTGGTTTTGGATTGCACCCTGCTGTTCTGTGCACTGCTTGTTACTGCTCATGGGTTAGGCAGCACTGAGAAGAAAACTGTAATTTGGAGGCTTTGTTGCTATGTGATTTTTAACACCCACCCCCCCAACAATTTTGGCCCTCTTGTCTTCACTTCTCTTTGTTTGCAAAATGTTTCACACTTTAAAAAAGAAGTGTCTTCTTTCTCAAAGTAAACCGAGGAGAAATATGTCTGCTCTTGTGAACACAGTAACAGCCCTGAAAATCTTAAGCTTGATTCAAACTACCCTGTATTTCTCCCCTATAATGTTTTTGCATACCTCAGTACAAGAACCACATTATTGCTTCTATAAAAATAGAACTCGTAATACCTCAGACTATTTTGTTTGTCATTTCTCCCATTCAGTAACTTACCTATGTTCCAACACATAAATGCTTATTTTCAACATTTCTAAATAAAAACTCAACAACAAAGGCACCATCAATTTTATTGGAATTGTGGGGATCAGCAGTGTAATTCATAGGTTGTTCTTAATTTTTGGATGATAGATTTGAACAACTAGGAAAGTTTGCAGTTAATCTAATAAAAGAAAATACAATTCATTTTATTTATAAAGCTATTTATAAATCACCTATTCAGGGGACATAAATAATGCCATGTAATTTAGAGGACAAATTATATAGTATAAATAATTAATATTCTCAATGATCAGCTCATGAATGAATCATGAGTTAAAATTTATTGACACAAGCTATTTACTGAAGAACTGTAAATACAAAAATATATTTGTAAAATTCATAACCTGTACCCAGATAATTTGCAAAGTGAAAAAAGTTAAATTGTACAGATTCTATTATTCTAAACATATGAATAACTTATATACATGGCCATTCAGCTGATTGACTCCACCTGTGGAAAATAGACTTTTTTTTCCCCTCCATTCAGTAGTTTCATACAAATCATGAAAGAAATAGTAAGACTTCTCTGAGCTAGCTCAGATAATTGATGTATCTTGGCTACCTCAAATCAGTTCAGTCTTGTTTGTGCCCTGAATCTCCCAACTTATCTCAAACAGCTGCCTTTGTTAACATCCAAATACAAAGAAATGCCAGAAAATAGTGTCCCAAGAAACTCAATTCCATATGTTTTGAATTTATTTTGTAAACCCAAAATGAATCAGTAGTGTTTTCAATGTTAACATTGCCATGTAATGCTGGTTTGTGAGTATTTAAGGGTTGATGGACAAAGCAGAATCTGTATTATGCTAGGTGATTTATGAATACTAGACAAAAGACAGTCCCAGCCTATCACAATTTATAATCTAAGTAATTAAAGTAAAAGTATCTGTAATTCCAGTTTGCATAATGACAGTTCGTGTTAATGTCATGTAAAACAAATTGTCTGAGATTTCACATTTTTTCTCATGTTTATTTTTGAAAGTCTACCTACCTTTGTGTCAGTAACATTTCCAGCACAGCCTTTTTTTCAGAAATACTTGAAGAAATGCAAGACAAGCCTTGTTCCAGGCAACACTATATTTCTTATTCATGGGGCTGGCCAAGAAAAAAGTGTGAAGTTGAGCTGCACAACAGGCTTTTGGTTTGCAAAGTTCACACAAATATTTTCTCAAAACAAGTTGTTACAGCTGAGAGGGTACATGCCAAGTCATACTGAAATCCAAACAAATATTTAAAAAAACCTACATGGCACATAGCTATAAAACAAATATTTACATAACCCCCCTGACACAATATACTAAGTTCTGTGTAACTTGGCTTTCAACTTCCTGCAGTGTAGGGAGATAATTCAAGGCTATGCTATGAAGAAGTCTTTTGTTTTATTACTTTGGCTTATCCAAAGCCGTAATGAATACCTCCCAATAAAATGTATTCTCAAGAGCATTATTAACTAAAAAAAAGACCTGGATGAGATCAGCTAAATGTTGTGTTATGGAGACAGATCACCAACACTGTCCCAATCTTAACTGCAGCATCATACATTTTGAGGATGAACAATTGTGCCTTTTTTGTTCACTTGTTTTCAGCTCAATGAAATGGACCAAAATATTAAAAACAAGGCATTTTTTAGAACACAGATGTAATTTTTATGCTATGTATAGGCTTTCATCTCCAGAATGAAATGACTACACTGAACTGCTTTCTCTGGACTCCTTCTCCAGACTGAGATTTGGCAAGTTCCAGACTGTTACAGCTAGTGGAATTTATCCTTTACCTTTCAACACATTTTTTTTTTTTACAGTCAATAAATGTTTTCTTATCAAGCACAAAGCTGTATTTCCAGCCAAAAGAGAAAAAAATAAGAAAAAATTGTTTGTGTCTTATGGGAAAAAAAGACAAAGTGACTCTGGTTAAGAATGATTCTTTCTTTCCTACCTTTTTTTGAACTGGTAAAAAACTAAAATGTGAGCACTAAGGTTAAGACTGAATATGAACTCGCTTGAAGATGACCTCATAGGAAATAATAAAAAGTAGCCTCGATGGCATCAGAATCCTCTGGAGAGATCACTTGACCTGCTCCAGTTGTGACTTTTGAATCCATTTTAGGTACATATCAGAAAGATCTATCTCAAGCTGTGTCTGTATTATATTATTTTCTGAAATTCCAATATACTGATAAAAGTGATGAGAAAAGTAAACAATGGCTTTTAATATACACTTTTTCTTAGACCATTGTCAAAGCTTTCTAGTTTAATAGTGTAGATGATAGAGTAACTACAGTAAGTGGGTATGCAGTGAGGTGATTGCTTTTTACTACTGCAAAACTAAAAGGCCTTTTTGCAATAGCTTTTTAAAGATAGAAACAGTAGATCTTTTATTCAAAATCCTTTCCCATTCAGAGATCTAATCTGATGACGATGTGAAAATGAAACATGAGGATATATTTTGGAGTTTGATGTCATAGTCGCTTCTAATCCCCCCCGAATCTCAGAACAATATCAAGCTGTTGAAAATTGTGACAGGTAGTTAATCCCACTTAATGAATACAGCGCTATTTGCTTTTCAAATGCCAAACATATAAAGACAGTGTCAGTTAAGGTAAATTCTACCTCACCTTGTGCACCTAAATCCTAGTTTACCCTAGACTTTAACTTAGAAATATTTTTGAGCATCCCCCCCTTTTTGATTTTCAGGAGAGAATCTGCTATAATGGTTTGGTGGCTGCAGTTGACACAATGCATTTTTCTTTAAGTTACTGATAGTGCTTTCCTCAAATGAATTCTTCACTTACCCTGTCCTGTTACTTAAAGCTTCAAACAATAAGTGCTTGATAAGATTATATCCTGATTTAGCTGATCTTTAATTTTAATTTCTTGCTTATATTAAGAGTTCCTCTGATTTTCATATAAATTAATTTTCTCTTCATTGCTAGCATTCTCTGTTAATGTAGAAGAATGATTTTGTCCTCTTCACAATTATTTTTAAATGGCTTCTTTATCAAATTTACTCCAAATGTGGCAGACAATAGTGTTATAATTCCCAGACAAGAGTTTGGAAGTTGTGCTTTGACTTATATCATCATGTAAAAGAAGGTTGATCTCAGTTCTCACAATTTAGACACTAAACCAAAATTCTAGTGCATATTCTTTGATTTGATCTTCAGTCCGTTTCTATTTCACAAAATACTCTTGTCTTTTCAGTGCTGCAAAAGTGTTATGTGGATTATTCAGAAGATATGATTAGAACTTTTATGAAAAAGTTGGTTTCCCTTAGGAAAAATGAAGTATAAATGCTTCAAAATAATTCAAAGAACAAGGTCAATTTAACTGAATAAGTAAGTTTTAAAGAAAAAGAAAGAAATACATTCCAAGAACATAAAATTTCCCTTTTTCAGAATTTAAAAAATAAAATTTACTTTTTTTTTTTTTTAGAACAACTTTTCATCTGCTTTTATTCATACTAGATATAGAAGTAAATTAAAACTGTTTTGATGAAAAAGGGCTTATAAGGAGAAAAGAAGTGGAGGTAATTTTTTCAGAGTTTTTAGTTTCCATTCTAAATCAGAATTAAAAAAAAAACAAACAAACTTGACTCTAAATTCTGTGTGGTATGAGACTTCCATTATGTTCCTCACTCCAGATATGTCTCTTTAGAAGAAGACATGTACTTTCATATATTAGCTTTTAGGCAAAAACCGTATTTTCATGTTAAGTCCATGCTTATGTGAGTATGGAAAATATGGAAGTTCCTTTACTCTCTGCCTTCATGCAGCCATTTTACTTACAAATTTGAAGTTTGATAATATGTCAAAAGGGCTCTAAAAAGTCACATTTTCAAAGTGCCAAGTGTATATGTCTGAGAATACAAAATTGTATTCATCAAATCTAAAAGCCAATATTGAAAATTTAGCCTTCTGTTTTTAAAGCTGAAATCTGTTCTGGTTTTCAATCAATAGCAAAACTGTTTGGTTCTAGTGGATCTTCCCTGGGAAGAACAATAAATGTTAAAATGTTATTAACATTAACCCATATGCTTAAGGAATAACAGTTCAAAACCATTGGACATTGTTATTCCTTTTATAACAAGACATTTCAGAAGGCTGGAAGAAAAAAACCCCACAGGATCATAGTCATACATATCAATATACAACTAAACATGCAAACGTTTGTGTCTCGTGGTTTTTTTTAAGGCTCTAGACCTTGAGATACACCCAGTCAGTATGGAGGACCAGTAGTAGGAATTGGAGTACAATGTTGGCTGTCAGAATCTGGTCCATGCTGCTCTTCTTTAAAAGAGCTGAAGGAAACATGGATTTGCAGAACAGTCTGCCTAACCTTAATTTCTATGAAAACAAAGCAAAGTAAAACAAAGCAAAACAAAACAAAGCAATCCCATGCCCTAAAAATCTTGACTGGGTAAACAGCTAGAACATAACAAGGAGAAGAGTAAAAGGCAACATACATTTGTAAAGAACAAAACACTTCAAACCACCCTAATCTCTTTTTATCACAGATTAAAAGACCTTTTGGAGTGAAGGAACAATAAATGTAGCATTTTTTGACTTTCCAGAGTTTGCACACTGTTTTTCTGACAGTATTATAAACAAGGAAATGTCATTTAGACAGAACTTCTATAATGTAGATACAGAAAGAGTTGTAAAATTATGTCCAAAGAATATGGACAGTATGTGTACTGTGTAGTCATAAAATTCAAAGTAATTTCGTCCTCAGTATTGTATGATCAACAATATGTTGTGTCCCAGTCATGCACTGAAGGTAGTGGAACTTGTTACTATTTTCATTAAAATTTGTAAAACACATGGTACTTGAAGGTTTACTATTGATGCCAAGGCGAGTGGGCTACCAAACAATCCAAAGGAAAAGAATAGATTCATATGTGACCCTAAGAATTTGCAAAAAATTAACTAAAAATGATGTTATTCAGGAATTATCAGATAGTAAAAATAATGAGCTGCAAGAGTACACAGTGGTGAATGGTGGTCTACACAGGAAGTCTCCAGAGGAGGATTTGTGTGTTACAGCAGACCATAGACTGCATGGGAATCAGCAATGACATGCAGTGGTGGACATTTCAGCCTTGAGTGCATAAGCATGAGTGTCATTTGTAAAATGTGAGAAATAATTTTTCACCTCTGTTTTTAGTGGCTTGTGCTAAAGCAGTACGAGCCTTTTAGCGCGCTGCATTTCAGGTAGAAAATTATCAGAAGGCTAGAAAATTACTCGTAAGGAAAGAATGAAAGAAATAGGATTATTTACTTGGGAAGGTTATATGAAAAAGGTACTCAGATATGTAAAGATGAAGGAGATAAATTATTCTCCAGGTCTACTAAGTGTAGGGTAATAATATACAGTCACACAGCACAACAAGGAAGATTCCAGTTGCAGACTAGTAAACAAAAAAAGACAAAAAAAGCCAATTACTGAGACAGAAAGTCTAGAAGTAATGCAGAATATCCATTACACAGCTTAGCCAAATATCTCTCTGGAATAACATAGCTATAGCTGATCCAGCCATGAGGAAGAGAAATGGTCTATATGGCATCGGTCCTCTCTTTCCCCACATACTGTAAATCTCACTGTGGATGGATGCTTTAAAAAAAGATTCTACCTCCTGTCTTTCCAATCAGACATCCCTGATCTCCACAGGGGCAGGTTTCTCTGGTCTATTTCTGTGTGCTCTTCCTCTCAGTAAATCATCTAAATAACGTTCACCTGTCATCAAACATTGGTTCTGTTTCTTTTGAAAACAAATATCATAGCAAAACACATCCCAAGTTTACCTTGCCATTTTAGTCCATCACACACGGGTTAGAATATTCACCATTGTAAGATACTGTTGCTAGCAACATTAGGCTTGGCTTTTTTTCATTTTTTTTTTTTTTTCATGAAAACACTCAAAATAAGCACTCACTGTTTTTCATCTTTTCCAAGCACACCATAAGTTATTATACCTATTGAGAATGCCTCTCAAATCCATACTCACCAACTGGTTTTTCCACTAATTCACTCCTGTTCTAAAAGCATGAGAAACAGGTCATCAGCTGATGTGAAATTATGACAATTTTTTTTAGAGGCTTACTTTATGGTTGACAATATATACTACGAGTGGATCTGCAAAGTATCATCTTGCTGCTGTTTTTTGACACAGCTAAAAGATTGTCATCTCTTGTGCCCATGCTGAAATCAGTAGACTTACTGAGGCTCACCCTGAGTGCCAATCAAGGACAAAATTTGGTTATGAAGTTTACTGAGCAAGGTCATTTCTAAAAGGGCTGAAGGTGTCTGCAGGGATGTCTGCCTAAGGAGATGTTGCAAATGCATTGGAGTTTGTCTCAGCTCTCATCTACCTGGTACAGAATGAACAGCAGTGGGGGTCCCTTAAGATCACCCTTTTATTTTAGCTCAGTTATTTCATCAGTTTAGAAAACTGACTCTTTTTTCCAGTCAGTTCTCCTTTTAGCAGACAAGAGTAGTTCTTTCAAGTGATCACGATTCACATACTGTGATGCTTCCTTGTTGTACTGGAAACAGGATTTTGATTAAAACTTTCTAAATTTTAAGGAAATTTTTACTCTATTAATAATGTTAATAGGCTACTTAATTTCAATTTAGTTTTGCATTTCTTTCTTGGTGACTTTTTAACTATTAGTAATGAATAGTATAAGATGACTTTTTATCCATTTTCTTCCTTTTGATGGTGTCATTCACCTCCACCAAACAAGTGACTAATGCAAAGCAGGCAAGTTTTTCTGCCATACCCTAAAATAAGTATTTTTGGGCCCATCATATTGTTTGCAGTATCTTAATTGTCTGTCTTCTAATTTGCATTATGTTAATTACTGAGATATTACACTACAATGCTCTAACACAGCTATTTGAAATAGCTGAATAGTTTTACTTGTAGTAATTAGAAGTAGCAGCAAATAACAATTTTCACTGTAAGATATTAGGCAATTACAGATTTCTTTTTTTTTTCATAATGTCACATTTTCAGTCATTCTATTACTGCATATTTTACTGTAAAATTCTTATCTTCATTTCTTTTTAGCCAAAAATAAATAAGTTAAAGCACTGGCATTCTGTCACTGTGCTACAAAGAAGATGCTATGCTATTTGGCCTAGAAATATAAGCAAAAATCTAAATGTACTATTAGCCTTTAAGACACTTTTTTCAAATGTCATTCTTTGAGGATGAAAACATGTTTGCTTTGTAAAGCTCTTAACATTTCAAGCTGAAAGGCTTGAACAAGCTTTGAACTCTGGAGTTTGTGATGTCTATAAATTAAAGGGAAAAATAACATTAAATGGTACTGTAGCTTGTGAGACTGCCGCCTTTAAGTCTCTGAGCATCTCAAAGTCCTCAAATGTACAATTTTTGTTGGAGCAGCCTGGGAACCTAAAACCCCTATGTATCCCATGGAATCGCATGTTGTTGCTTTATTTGGAAATATCCTTATATGAGGCATAAAATAAAAGTGAATTCTCTTTAATGTATCAATAAACAGCTGGCTATCTGAACAATTTGCTATCCATAGATACTGAAACATGCCAGTGGAAACAAGAGTGCAGCGCTGACTCAAAACACTTTGGTCCCTGACCTGTTTATCCGCCACCTTTGACTAGGGCCCTCCAGCTCTTTGAGATGCTGGGAGCTACAGTCCAGATTTAGCTGCTTGTAACAAAAAACCTGTGTGCTTCATTTTCTGCCCTTTGAAAAGTTTATTTCTTTTTGGTCTTGGTATTTAGTCCTCTCACCTCACACCTCCTTCTCTCTTGAACTCTGCCCTTTTTCCCAGGATTGGGAACATTTTTTTTTTTTTCCTTTAACTGACACAAAATGAAGATAATAAAATTACTTCTAATTAATCATATATACATATAACTTCTCAGCAAAGCTGAAAGGAGGCCTATGAGTATAATTTCTAAGGGAATGATTGCAACACAGATTTCTGGATTATAAAATTGTTTACTAATGAGAAAAAAAAGAGAGACAAGAAAGACTATTTTCCTTAGAGAGTATTTTCCAATCAAGGAACTGCTTCACAGGCATAGCACAAGTAGTTCATAAGTTTGTGTGGATTTTCCTATTAGAACTTCCAACAAAAAAAACCCTGAAAAACTGTCTTTTGTCTTATGTGTCCTTCCATCACAAGAGAAAGTAATAAAATACTAATAATGGCTCACAGAGGCTGTAAAGAGACCCTAAATCCTTTAAACAAATGGTTACAGTCTAATTGTCTCATCTGCTTATTGGTATTATAGTCTTCCATCAACAGTCTGCTGTTGAACTTGTAGACTCTTCAAGTCACAGATAAGCTTTAAAGAGGGAAGATAACTTTTATTTGTTATGGGCAATAAAACTAGAGTCTCTACTGACTGTCTGACAAGGAGGCGTCTGATACTGTGGATCCAGTCAGGCAGAACACAAATCGAAATAGTG
This sequence comes from Aviceda cuculoides, assembly GCA_035590195.1. NCBI lineage: Eukaryota > Metazoa > Chordata > Aves > Accipitriformes > Accipitridae > Aviceda > Aviceda cuculoides. The sequence goes on from JAVJGG010000029.1 coordinate 5,303,292, forward strand.
TCTAAAGGGCAAGGTAATGCAGGAATGAGAAGTATAAAACCTACACAATAAAATTATATTGCAATGAGAGAAAATTAGAAAATGAGGAGTAGAGCCTAAAAATAGAACAAACCTGTCCCTTGAAGCCATATACAGTAGGCATGGTTGCTACTGAAATGGTACCACGCTGGTTTGCCTTCAGTTTAGACTCATCAGTAATGATATATTGAGGCTGTGTTGAAAGAACATGCTGGTGCATGTGCACAGTTACATATTTACACACCCAAATGCTCATTGTGTTCCCCTTGTCCACTCTGTGTCATTAAGGTGTTTCTATCTACCACAGGAAGTGTCTGTGAACAGGCTTAATTCTGCATCATGCAGCATGGATTAAAAACCCCACAGATCTTGGAAAAGTGTCTCGAGTTATTTCTTGATTGGAAGAAGACGTTACATAGAAAGAAAGGTTAGTTATTAAATCAGATAGCACTAACAACAAAGATATTACATGCGCATGGACACACACGCACACACGGATACACCCCTTGCGTTATGCAGCTTTTGCAGTTTTTCCTCCAACCCGTCTCCAGCTTGTTTGATGCCCCTATCTTACAATGACACCTGCTAGAAAAGCTTAGTGGAGCCACTGACAGCTCGCCTGGAGTTGCTGCCTGTCAGTGCTTAATTCTCAGTCAGCAGTATATACCAGCTCTAACGTATGCTAAATTTCTAATGTTCCTTTCTTTCTCCTTGGGGCACCTATGCTTATTATCACTGTGGATAATACTCCTAGGCCTGTTTTCCTGCCAGCCCTCCTTCTCCTGAAGTGAAGGTGCAAATGAGATCTGGAAACCACCACAGTCTAATTGTGCGCTTAGATTTTAAATCCCTAGCTAGAAAACAACACATTGCTCCCATTTGTTTCATGTCCATAGCTAATCCACTCAGTATTTCAACAGAAGTGTTTTCCCTTTGTTTCACGTTAACTTTTGAAATGAACTTTTTGCTAGTTTTAATATATGAATGCTCATCTTGTGATGGCCATTTTAGCTTAGTCTCTCTGAGGACAACTGATAAATATCTCACAGTGATAAAGGATTTATTTCTTCCCTTCCTCTACCACAAAGTCTTTTACTCCTCTGGTGTAAATGAGAACATCCTTTTTCACGTCTGTGTTAAGTTAAAGCTTGCACCGACAAAATAAGTGAGGTTCTCATTTTCATCCACTAAAATCAACAGTGGTATATCAGTATGAAAATGGGTAGACCGGAATGGGATTCAATTCTTAAACTTCTAGTTTCACTGGCTTTTGGATAAGACTCTTAACAACCTCCATGAACAGGTCCACAGAAATTGCAAGGGGGAATTTGGGATCACGTTTATGCCAAATGTTCCAGAGACATCGAGCAAGATGATACAGGATTCTTATATATGAAATATTCTTTTAAAGCCATATTTTAAATGAAGAATCCAGAATTCCAGTTTACTATGAATGTTGTTGTTTTCCTTAGATTAATGAATTTTTTTTTATTTCTGTAACTAATAACTAAATAATGATGCTAGAAAGAAAAGGGGCTCAGCAGACATTGACAATTCCATCTGTACCTATTGATCTAAGACATGATATGAATCAAATTCCCTTAGTATTTGCTTGAACTATGCTCAGAAGAAGCTTCACATCTAGGTGGAAATCCTTTACCTTTATTTTTCCCCCCCAAGCATGCACATCCAACACTTAAAATTCACTAGCTACCAGTTTATTTGCATAAGTAATTTTACAGAGTTTTGCAACAACAAAGACTCTAAGCTTATAATGAAAAAATAATAGTATTCAGATTTTTACGTAAGAGGGTTTCTGATCCTCTTACCTGTAGTGAATTAAGATGTAAGTGGCTTTTAGAAAAATTTAATTAAAGAAAAAAAAAAAACAAACCACACTGAGTTTCTGACCATATGCTTTCACAGCAGATTTCTGCTTCTATTCTGGAGGACTGATCATGCATGCGAGAAGCTGCATCCTTAACTTGAGATGGAGCAGTGTCCGTACCAAGAGACTTGTCCTACATAGAGTGAGCACTTTGACAACCAGAAAAACAAAAGAATGCTGCCTGATATAGATAACCAGTCACAAATTGATAGGTAAATTATAATTTCAGAATCTGCATTGTAACCTACAGAGTAAATAAATTCACACACACACAAAAAAAGACCTGTCAAGTAATTTAGAATAACAAATATATGCAAGAAAGTTGTGATATGTTTGTAGACATTCTGCAGACAGAAGAAGAGGTTAATCTCATTTAATCAATGATTCATAGTGAATTATTCTCTCAGTACGGTAGAAAAATGAAATGTATTTTTCATATGACTTCCATGGGAACTTGTAGACCTGGGAAAAATTCTTTAGGTAGAAAGTTTGGCTTTCTTACAAAACCATCTGTAAAGACACCCAGCAAGCTGGACTCCAGCTTCTGCAGTGTAATTTCACCACACATTTGTCTCTTCATAAGCAAAGCCACTGCAGGTGTAATAAAAGCTTTCTCCTACTGATCTGCTAAGCTCACATAGAAATGGTTCAGCAGCAAATCCCATCTACAAAGTCTCATGTAAACTGCTGTCAATATAATGGTGAAATCAAACACTTTGCTTCAATTGGTTGAGGAGAACCATCAGAGACTTGTTTTTCCCTCATTCCAACTTTCATGAGCTGTCCTTTTTCGACAGACCTGGTTTAGTAGCAGCAAATTCTGCATCTCTCAGGAAAGTGAGCATGAAAGTTTGGCACCTTGAGCCTTTCCCTTTGACACTCTGCATGCTAGATCCTTGCAGCTTGCTGAGGTGCTTTTATTTTTTCCCCCTTTTTTCTTCTGATAGGGTGATATGTATGCAGTTCAGAAAGCATTCCCACAGAGAACCCCCGAAGGACAGACAGCCTGTGTATCTGATTACAAATCAGCCAACTACCTGATTCCTTGAACAGTGGAGTAATTGGCTGGGGATTTTATCTGTTTCTCTGGCTGATGCCAATAAGCAGGCGTGTTTATTAACAATTTATTTACAGAACACAGATTGATTTCAGGAGAGAAACATCACCAGTCTCTGCAAAGTGTGAGCAAATGATTTCTTCTGGGCCCTCAAATAATCTATTATTGTCAAGGTATCTGTTTGCATTGGTCTTTATCTCAGGGTGTTAGACCTAAACACTGAACATGCACAGGAGGCACAACATGGGGTGAAAAGGTTCTTCTTGTTTCCTGAAGAAAACCTGCAGAGTAAGTGTTTCATAAGTAACACAATTAGCTGAATAAACACAGCCCACACTTGCCTTAGGCTTCCTGGACAATATTAGGCAACTCCATGTTGCTCACCAATCCACACAGCTCCTCCCTCACAGGTGGTCAGGAAGCAGATACATATAGTCAAGAATACATCAAGATGGTTTTTATGCTATGAAGTATTCTTTGTGCTAGTCTCAGAAATCACCAGCTCACCAGATCATAATGATGAGCAATGAAGCACAACTGTTTTCAAATCAGCCTTTCTAGAAACCTGGCTTACTTTTTTTGTTGTTCCCTTCACTAGAAATTATGCTTTTGCCCTTCTTTCTCTTAAATAGCTGAGATGCAGTCAAAGATTTCACAGTATTCTGTTTAGAAGTTAAACTGATTTTCCCAATAAGATTACCTTAGACAACAATATTTCCTTTGATGATGAAGAGGATAATAATGTTAATATTATTTGGTTATGCTCAGGATCTGGTTTAGAATTAGGTATTGTTATCTGAATAAAGTCCATTTTATGAAGTAATACTGGTAAATGTCACTTCTGAATTTTTTTTTTTTTTTGGTGGTTCCACTGAAGGTCATGCTGTCTGACTTAAACATATCCTGCCAGAGATAACTTGTTATCATTCATATATAACTTGTTAGCTGTTTAAAACAGTTTAAGTATTAAAAGCACTAGGTAAATGATGATGATTGATAATTCAATTTTAAGGTCAATACTTTTCTTTAAAAATTGATGAGTTGTATATAAAAAGAAATTGCTACAGGAAGTGGTTCATTGCTTTTCCTGTAATAATCTATCTCAGTCCGATGTGTAGATCCTTTCAATGAGATTATCACAGATGCAGTACTAAATTACAATGCAGAGTACAATTTACCTCCAGAGAAGAATATGAATAATAACAAAAATAAATATCTGAGTAGGGTCTCCATCAAAGAAAATAAAAATCTGTGTCATTCTGTTTCCATGAATAAATGATGTCTGATAAGTTCATAATTACCTTATCGTGATAAATATTGAATTAATGGAGTAAATGATTTTGTTCATAGCTTTTGATAAATCACAAAATAGTAGCATATTATCAGTTTACTTGAATGCAATCCAAACAAAATCTGCATTCCACACATAGTCTCATGTTGGCAATGTCATGCCTAATGCCAATCAAAATTCAAGTTTAGTGACATTGCTTACTGAGACGCTAATTTCTTCAAAAAGAAAGAAATGCCATATGCATTTAGGCTTTTTTTTTTCAGGTAGTACCTTCTGTTGAAAGGTTTCTTCTCTGAGTAAAATTCTAATTGAGAAATAGACTCTGATGTACGACATCCTTTTCTTAACAGGCCAAGAAACTCTGTTGTTTACCGCACTGAAAGAGTAAAAGTTGTTCCACTGAAATGGCAGAATTTTACCTTACCAATACAAATGTATGGAGTTTTTCATACTTCTCTATTAGTTGCAGATGCATAAATTGGTCATTGCAGACAGAAAAGGCAGCTTACCCTCCCTAATAAATATGCTTTCATGTCCTCAGGGAAATGTAAAAGTAGTTTCAGCCCATTCTTTTGCAGACCAGATACCTTATTAGCTGGTCACAATTCTCTGTGTCTTCATGCTTGTAATTAATTCCTTTTTTCTTTCTTTTTTTCCTGGATGGTAGTGTTCATATACATGGAGAATTCTTCACAACATAGACTAAAAACATTCTTTCTCCATCCAGTCTATTTTCCGATCCTATTGATTCATAAAGTCCTCACAACTTGCACCTCCAAAGAGGGTCATTCCTGATGAGTGGAACCTAATTATGAGGTAAGAATTAATTAGTCAAGTAAATATGAGGCTGTAAAACTCAAAAGTTCTGAAATACAAAATTCAAGGCTGTAAGCAGACAGGCTGGAGTGTGCCTGTGTTGATACTGCACCATGACATTGAGACTGTATCTGTTTGGTGCAAAAAAAAATCACTTAAAGGTGTTTTCAATATTATCCAAAGAGGTGAAGGTACCTGAAAGAGGTATTTTAAAGAGGCAGAATGAGCAGAATTTGGAAAAAGACACAGAAGAGAAGGAAACATTTGCAGGAAGAAAGTGACAAACAAACAGGCAGCTAATGAAAAAAGGAATGAGGAAAAGTTACCTTTCCATCCTTGAGTACAGCTATCTGTACATAGAGACATGAAAACACATATCTGTATCTTTTATAGTACTTTCATATTTTTCTTTCAAGACATAGGCTTTTCATTACTTTTATTGCAAACAAATGAGTGTCCTCAGTAAAGGGTGTGGCATGTGGACACACATGCAAAGAACCTCTGCAACTCAGTCCCAACAGAAAAAATTACTATTATTAGAAAATGATTATTATTAGAAAAAATTAATTTCTCACTGCCAATGGGGACATGACACCTGAAGTCTGAATAAAGAAGAGCTTTTTGCTGTGATAGCATCCCTGTGATATCCCTGTGTGCCTGCAATTCTTGCAGAATCCAGTGAAAACATCTCATCATACTGGGAAATTCACTCAGGGCAAGTCAAATTTATTTAATGTTTCCTCAATAAATGTTCTTCACAGTCCTCAAATTTTGCCTTTACTTTATTTTAATTTCTGATATTTCACTGAATTATTTTATTTCAATTACACACTCATCTTCCCATTTTTTCCCTTCTAGGTTCTTCCACATTTTCATTCTCTCATTTTTCTTATGTTCCTCTTCTTGCCCATGTTTGTTTTTCAGCTTACTGTTTGTCATGCACTAAACTGATGCCAGAGGCACAAAAAACCCAAAAAAGAATGGAAATGCACTTCAGAAAAAAAAAAATCTGTCATCCCCAGGTCCTTTATGACAACCAGCAATGGGGTCATGTTTAACACAAATGTCTGAGAAAACATCGAACAAGGCTGGGGAGTTATAGTTTGGCCACAACTTCTTACACTTATAAATATATCTGCATTTTTATGTTGCATCTGGCAAATTGGAAAGTAATAGCAGAAATGGGTAGACATTGTTTAATATGTTTTAATCCTAGCTTGAGTCATGTAGAGATGTCTGCTGTGTGAGTAATTGGTCATAATACAGTAGGGTAGTAAGACAGTCAATTGGCCTTGGGAAAAAAGGCTTCTTATATGATGGTATTCAAAGAATGGCCAAATTACAGTTATTAAACCTTGATGTTGACACAAAAATAGTTTTAATCCTGTACAACAATCAGGATAATTAAGCAAGGAGCCTGCAAAGACTGGTGATAGAAGAACGGATGCTGATTTGTTCCCACTGATACACTGATTTAAATCTTGATGAATCTGAGCTGAGGTTTGAATCTTTCACAGAAGTGGCTGCCAGGGCTAAAATTTGGATGAGGTTATGAATGTAGAGAGTGTTACTACTTGGCATTTCCACAAATCATCCTTCTCAAAGCTTCATTCTCTGGCTGACTCTCATGCAATAAAGCTGCAATGCCTTGTGTTTGTTTGCTCAATAACTTAGGGTTTTACGTTCATAATTCTAGGGGTTTTCTCTTTCTTCTGGCTCTGCCTTGCTGAGAAGAGCTGGAAATCTCTCTCTAATAACACCTGGGAAAGTAATTGAAAATATGCCCTTAAAAAAAGAATCAAGTTGTTATTTATTCTGCAAGACAAAGCCAAAGCACTCATCCCAGATATTCTTGACAGTGAGAATGATAGAGGAAGGGTGATATTTTATTGGGCAGTCTCTTGCTTGTTCTCTGGCTTTCACCCCAACACAATGACTACAATCAAGAAAGGGAAATTGCATGTGTCAGTGTCCTAAGGAGAAAAAAGCAAACAGGGTCTATAACAGCAATGTTTTGAAATTCAGTTATTACAGGGAGGTTATATGCAACTTTTCAAGCCCAGAGGGACTGGTTGGGGGTGGGAGGTGAGAAGTGTGACTTCTTATTTATTGATACAGTAGTTCCTGAAATGTCCAGCTGTGTGAAAAAGAAAGGTATTTTTTACAGGATGGAAAGCAAATGGACTCAATAAATGTACTAGTCTGAAGCACTTAGACATTTCTGTCACTTATGAAGTAGAAAAAGTATTGGTCTTTAGTCTCGTTCAGACAATGGTGGATTAAAAATTAATCACAATAGTAAAATCTGAGGAATAATGAATAAACAAAGATCATGATCTGACATGGCATTCAAAACAGAGAACAGGTAATTATTTGGCTTATGTAAGGAAGCAAACTTCCCTTCAAGGATCTCATCTGCTGAAAGCAATGATAATGCACAGCATTATGATATTATAAAACTAAGATTCTAATTTGATAACCTTAGATTAAATATGAAGTATGTTGAACTGTCATGTGTTATTGTATCTGCCTGAAACTTTATTTCTATTGTTCTGAAAGTAACGGTGAAAATGAAAGGGTCCCCTATCTGCTCTCAGACTTCATTGACAGATTGTAGCTGTAAAATTTTTCCCATACTATGATGTATGAGCTATTTTCTGTGGGACTTCAAAAATAATCATTTGTCATAATGGAAGTTATAACTTCTACTGGATAAAGGCTCCCAGAGTTGGAGAGAGAAGGCCCAATTTCTTTGGATTTGGCTTAGTAAAAAAATCTAGTATGTCTAGTTTATTTCTCCAAATATAGGAATATTTGTCTGGACAATTTGGGAGATGGGTAAAATGCAGGGCTTAATAGACTCAGCCTGCTTTATTATGTATGTAAAATCATGTGGTAACAAAACATCAAATGCTAAAGGTAACACTAAATTGGTCCTTTTTTTAGGCCTTTAAAAGTGGAATAAAGACACATTTTAGAAGGAGATTGGAAATGTAATGGCACACAATTGCTACAGTGGAATCTGAGCTTTTAAAGTAGCCTGGTTCAGCTTGTAAATTACACCAAATTATATAGCTTCTCCTTTATGGGACTTTTTTTCTTTGGTTATACCAGGTGTACCCAGAACATATGAAGAACTTCCTTCCTTCCTTAATGCTAGTATACACCTTTTTTTTTTTTTTTTTTTTTTTAAAATTTCTTTTTTTTACTTATAATTTCCC
>JAVJGG010000029.1:5311592-5335067 GCA_035590195.1 Aviceda cuculoides
TTTTTTATTTATTTATTTAAAATATACACCTTTTTTTTTTTTTTTTTTTTTTTTACCATTGCTTTTCTTGACTTATACTTTCCCCCTACATCTCCTTATTTACTTTCTCTAATTTTGAGAATCACCTGGATAATTTCTCATCGATCTGTGTTCTAATTTTTCAGATTCTGTTCTTTGCCTTGCATAAACCTGGTCTTCATTTGAAAAAAAACTATTGGATATAGACATATTGCTAATCCTAAAACAAAACAAACTGCATAGCAAAATGTAATGTTGCTTCTATAATTGTTTCTAACACAAAATCTTCTAGAGTGAGGCACCTCTATGATGTTAACAAGAAACTTGATTTGAATAATTTTAAGAAAAAAAATGTAGTTTCCCTTGTCTGTGGAAGTCAATACTTCCATCAGAAAGCTGAAAATAAAATGGAAAGAGGAGGAGTCAGGAAAAACCAAACCAACCAAACATAAAATGAATGTGGAAAACCATCAAAAATGGCTCTATGAAACTGGAAATCAGAAGCCCCTAAAAAGAAATGATCCAGATGGAAGAAGGTAATTGAGTTAGCATTTGAGGCTTAGTTCCTTGTGGACAAATATACAGCAATCTCTGCAGAAATGAATGTCTAAAGTTAAGGTCACTGAAGCAGAAATACAGTCCTTAGTAAGAAAAGTTTTCTGTGCAGGGAACCAAGGCCTATTGTGACACTTAATAAGGGGACATCTGGTTACACAGATTTCATAGATTAGTATAAAATAATAAAGGTGATCAAACTTAATGAGATCAAACTCAAAAGTTGTTAAAGAAAAAATACTGTGAACAAAATTTGTTTCCAAAACAGAAATGTACGTAAGACATCTGAAGGACAGATGAAATTTCTTGCTAATGCCAATAATGACATGCATGTAGTGGTATAAGCAAACAAGCACAGAAGATAGAAGGGAGTGAAAGGTTCAGCATAATATGTTATGCATATTATTCCAAGAAAAAATACAGCAAAGGCAGTGATATGACAGGCTTGTAGTGAGTATCAGTTTTATCTTACCGCTCAAGTGCAAAACTAGGGAGGATGGTTATGATATGTCACAGCACAAACCTCCTGACACATCAGCAGAATAATACAAGGCGTGTGCAATGAGGTGTAACTGTAGGACACATTGCAAAAGAGGAACTCAGCAGCACTCATGTTATGCCCTTCTCAGCTGCAAGGCAGTTTAAGAAACATAGAAAGATGAAGAAAGATAGATATGTGTTAGATAGAAAGATATGTGTTACCATCTTAAAATGGGTCTAAAGGAAAACCTCAGGATTTTCAAAACATCATAGAAATTGCAACCCTGAAACTGAATTAAGAAAAATGTAGATCACAATACACCACTGCTAGCATTTGTATTCTTATGATTTGGCACATTCATTGAATATCCAGTCCACACAGAACATTAATAGTATGTTCAAGGAAATTTTCAATAGCAAGGTATCTATATAATAAGGACCTACCAAAACCAACCCTGAAATGAAACCAGTAAATAAAACTGGATCTGTTCATGGAGTCTACACAGGGTATTCATAAATATAAGTAAATGAAAATAAACAAAGTAGTGCTTTGACAAGGTATTAGGTTGTATGGGATATCTACCAGAACAATAAGTCAAACTTTCTACACCTGTGGTTCCAGTGTTGCCTATAATATATGAATTGCCGCAAATAGCTAGGGCCAAAAAGGACAAGGAATTCTGACATTAGATGTATCTGGGTATTTATTACTGTGAAATGGAAGAACCATCTAGGCAGGTAATCTTGATGACTGCAGAAGATACGTACTAGATAGGGCAGACCTTTGAAACAAAATAATAGTAAGAAAACTTGACAGCCCTCCTTTGTTACGTTGCAACATCACTCCCAAATGAACAAGTTAATCAGACCCAAAGCGTAAAGATAGATCAGGAAGAAGAAATAGCAAGGTAACCACTTTCACCACTCTAAAGATGGCACTTCAAAAGAGTATTCAGCATACAGTACTCAACTGCACAAGAGATATTGCAGAAGACTGACATGCTAGAAGGTCTGATAGAAGTCAAAGTAACTTTTATGATTTCTTAGTACATTGCAACACAAGAAAAGTGCACAACAAAAACTTAATCACAGTGTTTACAAATGCAGGAAATGTCACCTAAAACTGAATCACAACAAAATGCAAATCAGAGAAGCGCATATGAATTACTTTGATCATTCCTTAGGAAAAGGAAGCATTAGATCTGATGCAAAATAGTGAAAACAATAAGGCATTTAATAGCCTTCACACCATCCAAAAGAGCTAGAAGTTTTACTTGAGATGGTGACCAGTTAAAATCCACACCAAGGCTAATGAAATTCAAAGAGTATCTCTGAGAAATGGAAGGACAAGTGCTGAAAGAGTAAAGGGAAATCAAGAAATAAGTTGTTTCAGTATAATGATCTGCACAAAGTCTGAATGGTGACTGCAAAGTCACCATTGCTCTGAAACAAAATCCCAATATGAAATTCAGTGAAAACTGAATATAATAATAACCGAAGTACTGATGGACACTTCCTATGCATCTACGAGACAAACATAACTGCGGGAAGAGTTCAAGAGATGTCAATGCAGCAGCACAGAATGACACATTTTGCTACTACTAGTAAGCATCCTACGCCACTAGTAGTAAGCATTTGTATATGTCCAGCTGCATACAAACGGCAGAAAGGGTTACAGTTTTCTTAACAAAACATCAGCATTTGGAACACAAAGACCTCAGATTTTCATCTTAAAACCTCAGAAGTGTAACTCCAAATTGAACTACAGGAGTGAAAGCTAAACATATATTGCAGATCTTCACTTGCACATTTTTGCAAAGGAGGTGATACAAAAGGGATGTAACAAATAAGTATAAAATACTATAGCGTTTATCACTCTCTGTCAATAAGTCAGGATGTAGGATAAGAGAAAAAGGAGTGACAGGGCAACAAAGTTATGCCTTTCAAAGGCAAACATAAGGTCAGGATACCTTGCCCCATGACAAGGTCTCAGAGATTTTTGGAACGAAAAAAGCCGATTTGCCTGAAGTGCATGACTGTGTCTGACTTTTAACAATATTTTCAGTGGAATCAGTCTGAAAAGTATTTGTGAATGTATGGTACAATGCTAAAAGTGGTCAAGAGACATATTTTATTAACTTAATACGGTCATGCAAGTGGAAATGTTGCATCTGTGCAAACCAGCCGAGGCAGGATTGCAGAGAACCCGTGGCAAGCAGTGCTGCACTTCAGAGAGTTCTGACACGAACTGGCAGCTGCTCTACTTGAGCACGGAGGAAACTGCTATTTGCTGATAGCTTGTTACAGTCATGCTTTTAAATACCTGAACAAAGCAGTATGTTTGTCAGCGCTGCAGTGAGTCAAATTATGACAATTTCCACAGACATGATATTTGCATTTTGGATCATGGACTACAGCATGCTGTGGTGTACATTTTGAAAAATTTTGGAGTGACTGGATTTGCACATCTGCCATCTGCAGTCTGTGCTATCAGCAGTGCTATCAATGGCCTAGTTGAATATTATATTAAAATAGTTAAGCCTTAGCCTCTGTTTGGTAAACTCCTTAAGCACAATCAGAGACTTACTTTCGCCGATGTGAGTGAGAGGGGTCTAATCAATGATTTTCTTTTGCAAGTTTTTAAGAACCAAGAGCTGTAAATTGTGATATAGTACAATGGAGCTGCGTGATTGATAGAATGAGAAAGAAACATCAGACTCACACTTTTCAGAAGAGGGGCTTCTGTAACAATTTTAGCAAAGGGCTGGCAGGCATGTCCTATGAGGAGCTGCTAAGGACTTTGGGTTTGTCTAGTTTGAAGAAAAGGAGGCTGAGGGGTGACCCCATTGCTCTCTGCAGCTTCCCAAGGAGGGGAAGTGGAGAGGGAGGTGCTGAGCTATTCTCCCTGGGATCCAGTGACAGGACACATGGGAATGCTCAAAGCTGAGCCAGGGGAGGACTGTACGTTAGGAAGCATTTCTTTACTGAGATCGTGGTCAAACACTGGAACAGGCTTCCTAGAGAGGTGGACGATGCCCCAAGCCTGTCAGTGTTTAAAAGGCATTTGGACAATGCCCTTAATAACGTGCTTTTGCTTGGTCAGCCCTGAACTGGTCAGACAGTTGGACTAGATCATCATTGTAGGTCCATTCCAACAGAAATAGTCTATTGTATTCTAAAGTGTGAGTGATCAGTGGTAACTGTGTGCTGTAATTACACTGATAGAGCCCAACAGATCTTATGGAAGCTATTAGACAATGGTCTTTTCTAACACTTGTTATGCTCTGAACAGCACTCTTACTCGTGCAGCTATGTGTAGTCCATGGAAGTAGAATCCATGGTCTGAAATATCATGCAAAGAGAGGGCAGATCCTATAAAGGCTACAGCTTTGCTGCCAGCAGCACAAGTAGAATTATCACAGATGCTGGTGTCACCTGTGAGGGCCAATAGCAGTACTCATTTCAGCTACAACAGAATTTTAGCTGAAAAGGAGGACAGAATATGATATGCAATGATGCAGTTATTAACTAGAGCATTAGTAATGTCATCTCCAGAGCTCTTGTACTTACAGAGGGCGTGCCTTATACACAACTGGATAACAACCTCCATCATTCCTTTATGAGAAGCACAGGAAGTCCTTCCACTTCTGACTCCCAGTGGGAGCAGCTAAGTTTCTAAGAATATATATCTGGGAATTTATAAATGTCCTATGTCATTTCCTTGGCCTTGTGGGCAGTCCAAGCAGGTATAGCTAGGCAGGCCACCAAAGCATAAGGCAAAGGCTTGGATGTGATTTCCTTGGTCATCAAGTTCAGCCCCTGCTATTGGAGGAACTATAACATGTAATCCCACTGACAAATTTTTACAGCTTCATTGTGAACGTAGTTTAGATTTCTTTTCCTTGCATTCTTGAAATACAGTATTTCTCCTACACAGGAAAGTACTGGTAGTGAGTGCAGCTTTGGACAGAGAAGTGTCAGTGCTGCTCCAAATCAGAGAGCCATGGATGGCATCAGGACTATGGCAGTGAAGAGTAATTACCATCACCTGCTTGGTAAGAAGTGCCCTACTTTTAAACTTCCTTGGTCTCAGTCCAAGGCATAATTCCAGCAGTGGCAGAAGAAACAGTGACAAGTTAGAACATGTTTTAAAAGCACAGAAAAATAAAGCTGTTTTGTGGTTGAATTTAGTGTATATATCAGCATAACCCAGCTGTTCTTCCTTGTTTTCATTCTCTGATTTGTACTTTGAAATTTTAGTTGCTCCCTGTACCACAGAGGCAGAGGGCTGGTTTGTACAGTAGAAGAACCAATGAGAATACTTAATTTTTTTTAATTTTTTTTTTTTCATATGACAGCTAAGCTATCTTTAAAAAAAGTCCAGAAAGGCTGAGAAAAATGTAGCAAAAGGTGATGGCAGTTCTTTAATTTGTTATTCTATTATTTCGAATCTATTCAGTATTCTTTGTAATACTGCCACTCATAATGACTGTATTTGGAATTAACATAGGTTTCATGTGTAATTCAATGGGTATTCAGCGTAACTTAGCAACAGCTAAACCATTTTTTTCTTCTGGAAACTAGAGCATGGCTGTTGATGATTTCAGCTGGTAGATTGGGAGGCACACATTACTCTGAATTTCTGATTTTCCCAATTAAAGGTGTAAGATGGTATTTATTTATAATGCAAATTTGTGTTGATTATCAAAAGTTACATAGAGAATAAATAAATCTAGCACCAAACCTCTGCAAGCTTTTAGAACTGTCCGGATCATAGCACGAGAATAATATTTGAACTATAAATGTCAACTTCATAGGCAATTAGAGCTACTACAATGGAAAAATCTTTTAAAACACAGTGTTCACACATCTCTGCATTTCAAGGTTTTTATATTTGCGTGGATGTGTTTTGTATAGCAAATGGGGTAGAGGGGGTTTTTATTCTATAAATACACTTCTCTCATGGCTCATGCTGTGTGGCAATATGTTCTCACTAAATATATAGTCAGAAGAAGCCTTACTGTATTAACCCAGTTTAAGTAACGAATTAGTCCAAGTAAGTTTATAAAAACTTCTTTCCCTCAAAAAGTAAAAATGTATGTTGCAGAAGCAATGTGCAACAGAATACTCAGTTTGTATATTCAGAGGAATTTATAAAGGTTCAAAAAAGGCTACAGATTAGCTGAATAAGCTCGTCTGTCTATAGGTTATTGATTTGCAATGTTTAAAAGGCAGTATTCAGGTTTATTGAAGAACATTGGGTTTGCTTTTATTAGTATGAGAACAGTTTTCATGGGAGTAAAAATCAAAAGTTGCTTACACGTTAAAAGCACAGGACAAGAAAGGTCTGAACAACTTCTTTATCCTGTACTGTTGAATGGGTGTGATTGCATGATTTTATGTTCAATTACTTTGTTTTAGAATTTTCAAGAAATGTTAAACTTTATTAGTTGAACATTGATTTAAAAGTGCACAATAGCGGGCAGAGAAGCTGCAATATGTTGGTTTAGTGTTTTATACTTACTATTCTAAATGCATACCAAAAGTTGGGATTGTGTTTTCAGGGGGCTTTAAGACCCTGAATGCATATTCTGGCTGACATTTAGGTCAGCTGATGCTTCTTGTCCCTGTGGATCTCTCTAAGTTTTCAGTGCCCATAAAACAACTCAGCACTAGAAAAAGAAACAAACTGCTAAATTTTTCTACTCTGTCTCAGTCAGTTGGGAATGAACTTCAGAAATATAAATGGAGCAGCATCACCTCAGAACATTTGTCAGACTTGTTGGGCTTGGCAACTTAATTGTCACAGGAAGAGGAGCAACAAGATAAATGGATGTTCTCAAATATGTGGAAAGTCAGGAGTAGCCATATTTTTATGACCTTAAAGGAATAATCAGTCTTTGGTTCTTTTGAGATCTGAGCATATAGCTAAGGTGAAGTATGAAAACACACGTGGTGGTCCAACACCAGAAGTATGAGAAATCTAAGTACTGATCTGCTTTCTATTTAATTTGGTATACAGCATTCATGCAATGATGTCTCAAGAAAGGTATCACTGATAATTTTGCTACTGAAGTAATTTAGAAAGCATATTCAATACTTTTCCTGTTGAGCAAACATACAGAGACAGTCTCATAAGCATCCTATCTTGCTCTGTAGTTCATGAGGTCAAAATGATCTAGGGAATTTTTGTTTAATTTCTCTAAATAATTTAATTAGTATTCAAGAAAAGAAAGAAAAAATGTTTGTACAGAGAGACAAATCATATTGCTTTTTATGTGCTGCTGATAAAAGTTACCTCAATATAGGCTGCAATTTGATGAATGATTGATGGATTGTTCATAGACTTTAGATGAGATATTGCAGTTGATGTTCAAGCATCACCGTTTGAACTGGAAATAAGAGTCACTGTTGAAAGGATTGAGTATGAGTTATATCTGTGGAGTAACACATAAACTCTAATAAGTGCTAGGGGAGAAGGAGGTGGGTGGAAATGACAAGACACAGGACAACTGTTACTTAGTGCATACTTTTAGGGCACAATTCCCTTCAGGAGGATTAAAGTAACACCTCTACTCTGAGGAGACAATATCTGAGAACTGCTGAACAGGTCCAAGCAAACCTCACAGTATGAAATGGACGTGACATTGTTGAGGTAACAAGCAACAGCTCTGCTAATTAAGTTGGTGGATTAGGTAATAAAAATGTCACGCAACATTGATGAGACACATAGATCTGTATTATGTAGTCCAGTAAATAACCGTTCGTTTTTGGCGCTTCATTGAACTATGCTGCAATCAGATCTGCTGGATAGAAAGGTGAAAGTCTCCAAAGATCATTATGTTTTTTCTTAACTGCATAGGCCTCTGCATCTCATTCACTTTTAATGCATTTCCTACCCAGCATTTTCAAAACAGCCCTTTTGACATGTGTGAGTCTGTGATGTCCTCTCACAAAAACTCTTCATATTTTGAATCTAAAAATCAGTCAGAAGAAAGAGGCAATTTTCTTGTGTGACAGAGCAAAAGCTTATATATAGGGGCAGAGCACTTACATCGTTCTGCAGATAGTTAGTGCAGGCTGATGAGTCCTTTGTATCACCAGAACCTAGTAAAATGACCTTTTTTCATGAACAAATGAATAAATCTCATGAACAAATGCCATTTAAACAAAGAGGTATGATCCCAAACACCATCAAAAATGCATCTAGCTGTCTTAAATGCATTGACTGCAATTGCTGAAACAAAATATTATAATCTCACTTATCTTCCAAACTTTTATTTGAAGGGATCTGCGAGTAATAAAAACATTCCATATGAATTCTTGTTTTCCCTTTCTCCAGTTTTCTCTTATTCCATATAATTAATCATCCACTTTGATGTACATCTTATACCTTCACCAAATTCTCTACACTATGGAATCAAAAGACAAGACCTTTTGTCTTTTCTGCATTTATCTGGGCATTTGCATTCCTTGATGCTCAAAGAGGTATTGGGTTGTCTATTTTGCAGAATATTACATTACTTATGCTTTGTAGTATCTGTATTTTATTCATCTAACCTATAACAAGGCAAATAAATAATATTTTTTTAAATGTATATGAACCAGTATATTCTTTTGGGGTATGCTGCAAGAGAAGAGGCTCTTCTTTAAAAAAAAAAAAAAAAAAAATTTGCATAGTCATTTAGAAATTGTATTCTGAGTTTAAGTACCTTCCTGTGTAGTACTTTTCTCACATCTGTCTTCTTTAAGTGAATTGTATTCTTTACTTTTGAATGAAAAATGTGGAAGTTAATGAATATCAGTTCATCCTTCACTCTTGTTAAACAGTTCAAAATATTCCCTCAGAAATTATTCTACTTCCATTAGTAGAAATTTTGAATCCTCAAGAGAGAAAAGATTACTGTTGAGTTTGAAAAATTGCTGCTCTCTGACTTCATGTAGTGACACTAGACTTGAAGACAAAAGCTTAAGAAAAATAATAAAATAGGCAAACTGAACCCAAAGGAAAAAAGAAATGATTGAGCCAAATAATGTGAGCAGGATAAAGCCTGTGCACTCACTAGATGCTAGATGTGAAGAGTAGCTACTGGAGCAGGGGTTATATTTTTTGCTTTGGCAATTTCCTTCTGTATATTAGCACACAAATGCCCTGTTAAAAGAGAGGCTTTTTCAGTCTTTTTGGCTCTGTGATCCTGCTCAAGTCCCTAGTCTCCTAATCTTTTGAAAGAGTCATCCTTCACTTTGCTTAGGATATCTTAATGTTTTCTAGTAAACAACTTCATTCTTTAATATCTACTTCTGACCAGTGCACTTTTATGTCTTGTCTCAGTGGTATAAATCTATGAATATTGCCTTTTGTGGACAGAGAAAAAAATATGTATGATTACCCCTGATGGGACAATGTCTGAGCAGAAAAATTTCAAATTTTATAAAGCTGCAGTGCTACAGTGGCGCTGAAAAGGAACAATATCACTAGCAGGGTGCATTGTATAAGCAGATTTCCCTGGACCACATACATACTTGATGTCTCTGCTACCAATAGTTTCCAGTTGAAAAGTGTGTTATTGTAGAGAGAAATCCAGGAAACAGCTCATATTCAGCTGTAAACATCATGACCGCTGAGGTATTGTTCATTTGGTAAATTTTCTTATAGAATAAGTACCAAAGGTAAAAGAAATCATTACGATATTTCTGTAATGTAGTGTAGACTCAAACATTACATTACTGAACTCCTCCCCACAGGGTACTCTCCTGAGGTCTAATACAAGAATGCTTTAGTCCTCAGGAAAAATGTGAACAACTTCTTAGTTCAAACTGGTCAGCAGAACTGTGGGAATTCCTACAATGTTCCTACAATTAGTTAATTTCAAAAAATGAATTAAACTGAGTATACTTGGTGACAAATGCAACAAGGAGTGTGCTTGGAGACAGCAGTATAGCATGAAAAAGCAAGAAAGCAGAAAGATTAATAAATTTAATAGAACCATGAGAGTGTTAGTAATATTTTTAGGAATGTCTGGATTATGATAAATCTTCTCAAGATCTAGCAACATAAGGCCATTCTGAACAGAGATACAGTCTTGTCTTTAAACCTACAGCTCCAGTACTTCAACGAGCTCAAAATTAGTCTTACATGGGATCAGTCTTTGCTTTGTCAAAAACAAGCCTACATTAGGTTCATAGCTGAAAAAACTGTTGCAGTTCCAGCATGGGCATTATGCATATCAGTTCTGAATCCCAGTGAGCACATCAAACCCCACAACCCATTCCAATCATCTCCAAATCTGCCTCCTCAGAGCTTCTGCAGATCGTTCCACCAGGCCTTTTGAAGCAAATACTGCAGGTGTTTCTTCTTCACTCTCCCTGGCACAGGAACAGGAGGAGGAACTGGAGAATAGGAAGAAGAGCAGGAAAGAGGTGCTACTGTTTTGTTTGCAGAATGCAGAAATGAAACAAAATTGCTCCAACATTTGGCAGTTTTCTGCTTCTCTTCATTTGCTAACAATATTGTTTGCCAGAGGAAACTGGAAGTGCTTTGTTAGAGGGGAAAGGTTCAGCCTGCTTTTCCATCAGCGATTGTTGATTGCTGCTCACCAAAAATGTGGGACAGAAAATTAACCAAATGGTCCCTACAGCCAGGATTAAAATGTGGTGTGACATTTGGAGTATCTGTTGATAGGTACCTATTTGTTTACAACTGACCCTAAAATAATTCCAGGGTTACAGAGAACCAAGGAATTCTCTAACATATTCATAATTATAGAACAACAATTTTCCAGAAAAACATGTCCGTACTTTTTAGTTTATTTCTAATTAGAATCCAGAGATTGGTTGAAGAAAATGTGCATTCAGTTTATTTGAAATGGAACTACGGAACTGAACCAGAACACTAATGAAGTTATAACAGGATGTGGGAAATTTTCATTCAGCCTTAGCATTTGACATTTTTGTGAAGATTTAGTCCCTGTCTTCCTTTCCCTCCAAAGTCAGAATAAGGGTTCCACAGTGCTAAAGTGATTTGTTTTCCTTGTTAGCACCTTCTGTTTGTAATTTCTGAGATAGAAGAACCAGAGGTAACAATGTCACAATCACTGCAGATGCAGATATAATACTCTCATTTCAGTAATACTCCTAGTTTCACCGGCATGTGCATTTATTAAAGTTTCACATGGTACTTCCCCTGTTTCCCACAGCCTGTAATTCTTGCTCTCTTATTCAGATGAATGTACTGTCTTTTTTCAGTCAAAACAATACTATAAAAATTCAGTATTTTCTTTTTAAATTTTTATTATTAAATGTCTTCTCATTGAGTCTTTTCTCTTAATTTTATGTTCCTCCAGACCTCTGAATGTATAACCTAATGAAAATTTTCTTTGGGCAAATCTGTCCTTACTGTTTTCTTATTTGAAAACACACTCAAGAAATAGAAATTGCATCCCGCCCTATTCTCAGTATGATAAACTGCACTATTTCAGTATGCTATATTATCTCATTCTGTTAAAATGAGGTAAGGAGGGAGAGATGCTTTCAGGAAGCATGAAAAAAAATGTCTTAAAAGAGGGAGAAACTCTCAAGACCAAAGAGCATTACTGTGAAAGCCTGTTGGCACTGGGAATAGGAATTTACGTATTTTTTTGTCTCTTCTCTTTTTTTTTCTCCCCTCTCCCAAGATGTAAATGAATCTATTCAGTTAGAAAATAATTGTTTACTTAAAAAACCTAACTTGAATCATTTCCAACTATCTTCTCAGCTATTAATGTTTTTTAGATCTTTTTCTCTTTCATGAGATATAAAAAGGGTTGTTTTTCATACTTTTTTTTTTTTTTTTTTAAGTACCAGGGGAGTGGGGGGTGAGTGGGAGGAATTGTTTTGCTTCTGAGTCTTCTGATGGGGAAAAATTGCTGAAAGATTAGGCTTTTAAGAATATATTTACAATTTTCCCTTCATTTCATAATAAAGACCATTGATAAGCTTGTCTCAGAGATGTTTAATTGTGGTTTACTTAATGACTATACTTTGCTAATTCTAAACTAATTTTAAAATATTGCTATTTAGGTTTAGCAAGAAAGATCACCAGTTCTGTTAAAGTTCCAGAGTTAATAAACTAGTGTTATCTTCCAGACATGAATAGCACATTTCAGAGTTTCTTTAGGAATATCAAAGTCATCATAGTAATTATAAACAATCTATAAAATCTGTTATTTACTGAATCAGCCATTTACTGAATTATCTATTACTCTTAACCAGTTATAAACTCTATTTTTTCAGCTGCTTAACATGAAGCTTGACCACAAGTAAAATCTTGAATTCTGTTCTATATATTAACTGCTGTCTAGCTATCAATCACAAATTAAGAAAGAACAAATTGTATCTCTTTGAGTCCACCTCTTATTTTATAGTCCTTCTCCTAGGCTTATATGTAATTTAAGCCTCACATATGTTGATGACTTTCATTATATGTAAATCTTTTTTCTCTGCTTTTCAGATGAATTTCACTTCTGAGAAACTGGTGCTAAAAGGAAGCGTTGAGGCATGACATATCTAGGTTAGCTTGACTTCAGGCACTGGACAGTGACTAACAAACTGCCAGCTGATTGCTTTTTGGACCAATATTGGCTCCCTGCAAACTATGTTTTGGAGAAATTTCTCTTGATTCTTTGCTTGTGCAATATAAATTCCTTGCTAAGCAAGATTCAGCAATTGCATTACCGATGATGCTAACATGGTTCCTTAGCTGGATCATATTGTATCTTGTTTTGCTCATCTTGCTTTAAATATACAGTAAAGGTAAAAAAAGAGTAAATATATGTCATATTTCAGCCTTCTCCAAGAAATCTAATGATTTAGTTATCTACTAGAAGCCTCCATGGGAACATGGACATTTTCCTTAGTAGCAGTATTAGCTTAATCAGTCCTGCCTTCTCCCTTCAACCTGTGAATCTCCTGCTCTTGTGTTGTCCCTCAGTTATACTTGGACGAATGTTTGTAGTGGTTGGCAGAGAACTACATCAGAGACCAGATTATAAACTAACTCCCCCACTCCAAAAAAAAAAAACCAACAAAAAAACCAAACTGCCAAAAAAGCAGTAGGTAATGCCAGTGAGAGAATTGTTTGTGTAACATTTATTTACCATGGTGCCCAAGGGAAACAAAATCCTCTCCCCCTCTTCTTTAAAAGCTATTTCCCCCAATATTTTTTTAATTTATCTGTTGTCTTATTGAAAAGTCATCATCACTAAAAGCTGCAATACAGACTTGACATGGAAGAAACTCCAAAAGGCTAATTGGGATATTCTAACTAAATAACACACACCTAATCTTTGCCTTTGCAACATCTGTACTCATGGTTGCTCTCTGTAAATTCCTTGCTTTCACACTTTGTTGTATTTCTCTCTGGCATTCTGCCTGAATGACCTTTTACAAGTCCAGCTAGTGAAAAATATGGTAGTCCACCAACTGGAGAGAACACTTCCAGTATACCTTCATACTGGCTCCGTGTTGTTTTTCTTTGTCACACAATGGTGCTTAACCTTTAAAACCTTGGGATATGGTACAGGGATTTCTTCTTTCCTTCTTTGGTTAGTTCCTAACTGATATTAGGCAGAGGCCAGATGTGAACTGCTGGATGAATAGCACAGTAATATAGTAAAGAGAGTATGGAGAGGTTGAGAGTCCTTTGTCAGTTATATGACTTTATGCAGAGGATATGATCTCCCCTACAACTCTGTGCACTAATGGCAATGCTAACAATAAGCACTCTCTGTAAGGCATCAGAGTCTCTTAATTTTTACCCCCAGTCCAGGGTAATTGTGACTGAAGCTACTGACCTTCCCAGCATGCTGCAAAGCATGTCTTTTCAGTCAGGATTTTGGAAAAAGTGGGTAGAAGGAAAGAAGTGCTTTTGTGGAGGTTACAACACATTGGTGGATATGGTCACAGTCATTGTTGATGCTAAACTTAGGGGCAAAATGCAGGCGCTTGTCACCAACCAAAACAAAGGAATTTGTCAATCCACTCTAAAATTTCAGCAGCCCGGATGGGGTGTCTTTGCCCAGTGCATTTTCCAAAGCTGCTGGTAAGAAGGAGCACATGGAATCTGTGAAAGCAGAGGGCCAGATGTTGTACAGGCAATTGGAAGTTGCTGTTCTGAGATTAATATAAGGCTTTGATGTTTCAGGAAGAAAGTGCTTTACATTTCACAGTGGAGGGGACCTCTTTTTGTAAGAATCCTCCTATATTCAGAAGTAATTACACATCTTTGGTAAATAAACATAATTGCAATAAAGATACCTATTGTCATCACACAATCCTCACTAAGGAACTACTTCATTGTGTTAAAAGGCTAGCAAAGGATTAAAAATCTGTCTTCATAATGATAACCTTTTCAGTGAGTTCATCTTGCAGTTATAATGTTTTGGTGCCAATTTACTTAGAAAAGCACAGACATAAGTAATGTCTAGATCCCTCTCCTCTCCTCTCCTCTCCTCTCCTCTCCTCTCCTCTCCTCTCCTCTCCTCCTTTTGAATAAAATGCATATATTTATTTTCAGCTGTGCTAGCAGCCTGTATCTTTCTCTGTTAGCTCCAGCTTTCTGAAATAACTTCTCCACAGATCTCTTTCCTAAGGCTGAAATCAGTCCAATTATTTGCTTGCCAATAGGATTTTTTAAATTATTATTATTATTTTGTGACCCTAATGACTTTAAGGCAAAAAATTGCTAATGCTTTTTCTATGTTCTCCTGTCACTGGGAGAAAAGCCGAGCCCAGCTGCCTTGTTTTATCCTTTCCTACATTGGGTAGCGCTACTCTCTGCTTGGTGAGGATGTCTTTGCTAATGAATTAGGGCTGGAGGATCACTGTTAGTTTATTGATACCTCTGAGATTTACAGAACTCATATTTTGATGTCTGCTCAGATTAACTTTGAGGTACATCTTTGTCAGTGTACAGAGCTATATCTTTAACAATACAGAGGCACTGCCAGACTGTCAATTTATTATTATAAGGAGGAAAGTTTAAAGGTGTTTGAAATTTTTTATTCTGAAGGGTAGAAAAGTTATAGACATGGCTTTATCACTGTTGTTTATCATCTTAATGTATGCCACAACCTAAAAATGACTGAACCCCCAGCAAATCTTTTTTCTTATTATTGTTTATTAAATAAAATAATATAAATTGTGGAAAACAGTCTCTTCCTTCCATGGCATGGGAATCATCTCTATTAATGGACAAGTACACTTAAGGATATTGCTTCTGTATATTTAAACACAGAAAAGAAAAAATGAGGCCATTTATGAAGAGAGATGTCATGCTAAAAGCATTAGACAGAATTTCAGTTTGTATGTAGAGCATAAGCATAGTCAATAATATCACCCATAAACACAAATTACACTGTCTGACACCTGGACTCTTTAGATCTAGTACAACCAATTACTCTGAAGAAGTGCACTGAGTCTTGCACACAGATTTCCAGTTTTAAACTTTTGAAGACTGGAGGTGAACACATAAATGTACAGTTGAATCTTTCATGTTTCTTTCCAGAGTGCCTGTTTTAGATTATCAAGTTGCTGAAGTAAACAAAAAAGTAATTTAAAACCACAGAAGCAGATTTCCAGCAGGTGCAACCTGTCCAAGTCTTATTCATTTAGATGTAATTTTATTTTGACTATCACTTGCATAAGGAGTAAATACTTGAAGTCACTTACACCAGTGTGGAATCAGAATAGGTCCAACAGGTCCCACAGACTTTAGAAGAGGGAATTACTGCTGAAGACATGCTCTCACAAGGTCCCAGTAGCTGCAGAAGTGACATGCCCAGTTTGAGACAGCCTGTCAAAGCCCATATTCTGTGTATGTCTCACTCTCTGTCCCACTGTTTGCCTTCAGTTCCTTGTTTCTAAACCACTATGTATCTCTACTCCTTTCATCATGGACTAGCATTGCTGAAAAAATACATTCAGTGTTTGATTTTCCTTAAAAAATACTTTCTACTCATGCCCTTTAGTGGAGAATCACAAGTCTTGCAGTGAATCTTTAACTTACAGTTAAAGTCACTACCTGACAGATTCAAGTAAAATAGCCTGCCAAAAATTCAGAAAATATTGATTTTTCAACTTTATAAAAACTTTTTAAATTTTGAGATGTGTTAAATCAAGTTGAAATGACCTGATTGAACTATTTTGTGATTTTCTGAATTTCAAGATGAGTACAATATGAAAAAGGGAAAAATATACTCAGTGATAACATTCAGTTTGGGTATTAGTACAACATGTGCTGGGAGCAATGGTGACATTTACCTGAAAGATCTAAACATGGCCTATATAGGTGAAGGCCAGTGTTTAATTTTTTTTCTTATTCTGCAAAATAATATTTTTACAATTATTACTTAGCAGGCTCTCAAACTAACACTAATCAAGGCACAGCTGCCATTATTGTGCAAAAGGAATAAGCAGGACAGTCTAAATAATGTTGCTGAGACTGCACGCCAGATTTGTAGTCTGTTCCTCTTTTGCAAGTACTATAATACATTTCAGTAATTATCCTAAACACTGCAGCCTCACTTAGATAAATTGAAATATTTTGAATAATCACCATGTGATACTGCAGTGCTTTATTTTAAGATTGGGCCTGTTCCCAGTTCTTAGAATAATAATGCCTCATTGACAGATCACTTTGGATATGTCCACACTAGGAAGATGAACCAAGAGTCTGCAGTTACAGAGATTAAATATATGCACATTTGTTGTGATTTTTCAGCCATACACTTATCCCTTGCTCACACATATCCTTCCCATTTTGGTGACCGTGATGCAATTACCTTATGTCAGTAGCTAAAAAGAAATTCCAAAAGGGATTTCTGATAGAAAGGGACAAATTGATTTCCTGGGAATATTCGCCAAGTCTGTAGAAATCATTTACCTTGTCAAGGTAAAGGCTAGTGTGGAACATCCTTCCACGTTTGGCACGACAGATTTCAAAGCAGTGTTCCAAGGTGCCTGAAAGGGTTTCAGCAAAGCAACGGCTCCTATTTTTCCATGGCATCCACTGCAAGGAAGCCTACTAGTTCACAGAGTCACTGAATCAGTGTTTGAAAGTCCATTCCCTTAAGTTGCCAGTCTGCATAGCTTTAGAGGGTGGCATTCATCAGGCAGAAGGCTTCTTCTGGCCTTGGAGCTGCAGACCATGTGGCCAAATTACTCTGTACTGAAGGGGTGCATGCTTGATAAATCAGTGCCCTCTGCACAGCTAGAACTTTGCCTGCTTTATCACACCACGTGCAACCATTCCCCATATGCAACCAACTTTGATCCTGCCAACAGATCTTCACTGATACGTTAGATTACTTTCAAGTTAATGGTGTATTTTTCCAGCCATAATGTCCACTTTATCTCTTTGGGGTGTAAACAAACCAGTGTCTCCTCTTTTACCTATTTAATCAAAGCAGTTTTTCCTTCTTTTCTTCTGAGTCTGGTTAAATTAACTGAAATGACCTGCAAGGTCGTTGGTATCTCCAGACTGGATCAGAGAATGTAGGCAGTGCACTACAATCTACTTTAATTCCATTACAGCCATGTCACTCCTAGGCCTTCGCTGTGATTAGACAATTAGATACCAATGGCTTTCTAATGGATTTACTACAAGGCATTAGCTGATGAAAATTCTGCAGTGTTAGCTGCTTGCCTTTTCGTTATAATGAGAACGAAACACTGTCACAGGAATCTGTTAATTTAATAGCTTTCATAACAATGTTAAGAGTGGTAGTGAAAGAAATTAAACATGAATTGCTGCTGAGGTTAACCTGCTGCATGAGCTAGCCTTGTGGCTATTTTGAAGTGCATTTTAGTTATTACGTAAGCAAAGCTGATTGACCAAACTTTAAAATGAAAGCTTTTGATTTGTATCCCCAACTGGAATACAGTGCTTAAGAAATGTGAGTGGCTGAATGTTGCCATGGTACCTGAAGAATTAGTCAGTAGTTTAGGAGCCACAGAAATAAAGAGGAAGTGTTTTGTTATGGACTCTGAAAACATTAACTAGAGTTTAACTTATCAGGAGGATGTAAGGATTGATGGCAGCTTACATCTGTGTGCAAGTCACTCCTCTTCTGTGACTACGGTCAGACTGAAGAAAGTAACAGCCAGGGTGTTGTTAAACAATCAATCAGGCAGTTTCCAAATTGTTTAATTAACTGTAAAATCTTTACTATATAAAAGGTCTGATTATGATCTTGATTCCTGTGGTGTGTATCAGGGGACAAACTGGCTCTGACCGGAGAGTGTATGAAATCCTTCAAATGTGGTGGCTATTCACTGGCCTGTTGTTTATAAAACCAGTGGGCAGATGTATATCACAGTAGAACCAGTAACCACTTCCACTCTTGTTGGAAGATGGAGAGGAGCCAAACACTGAATATTCCTCTGAGATTTTATTGCCTAATATATCCTCTTGCCTGATCCCTGCCAGGCAGCTGGAGACTCCCCGGATGGCTGATATGTGTGAGCTTGAATTGCTGTGGTCGTGACCGCAGACATTTTGTGCATAAAGGCATTCTTTCATACTCTAATCCTGTCTCTTGAGTGTTCTTCACAGGCATTCAAAAGAAAAAGGATGATTTAATGTATATTAACATCTGAACCTAATTAGCTAAGCTAATGAGAAAGGTAAACAAACATAATGTCCATGAATTCACCCCTTCTCTGGATCTACAAAGCTCTGAGATTTGATGAAACTTTGAGCTGTTTCCCCATGACTTAGAAGTGACTGATAACTATGGGCAATTTTAAACTGAGACATACTCACCCAAAGTGTTGTGCTATGTTTCTCAGATGTAACTGCATTACTGTTTACCTCACTGCAAGGGTGTTGCCAGCATCCACTGCATTTAAAAATGGGCTTGTCTGGTGCCACACTGGCCAGCAATATCAATTTACAGTTTTTAGAAAATTCTACTACTCCAGTTTGGAGCTAATAATCTTTTTCTTTTTTTCTTTTTTTTTTTTTTGTTTAATCTTTTTGTCTCCAGCACATAAATTCCAGTTGACAACAACCCAACTCTTTCTTTTTTATAACATAGAAATGCTATAATGTCAGCAATTCAGTTGTTTTTAAAAATATGTAATGTGTGTATACACATATTAGTGTATAAACACACTGTCTTAAAATTAATATTAACATATAATCTAAATGTCAAATGAAATGCAACGGGGTGATACTTTTGAAATGAAATGTTTTGGCATTATCAGTATGAAACAAGAAAGATGAAATGATTCATTTTGACACTTTCCTGTGGAAAATTTCTTCATAATTGAAATGTTCCTGTAGAACAACTGGATTTCAACAAAACTGCATCTCTGGAGTTGGACAGTGTTCTGCTGAAACATTTTTGAGCAGCTGTAGGTGGAGCCTACCTGCGGGTGTCCGCATTTGTAAACTTACCTTTCAGCGAGATGAAGGCTACCAGGCATGTTAAATCCACCATTCACTTCGGAAACCAGCCATGAATTATGCATCTTCATCTGAAGCCAGAGTCACACTGTGACAAGACAGGGTCAAACCACAGTATGAAATATTTTGATATGTGCCCTCCACTAATGAGACTCCCCCACAGAACTAGCACAAACATGTCTCCACATAGAATGATACCAGTATTGGGAATTTTTCCTCCAGGACTTATTTGTGCATCAGATGTGCCTGAGCATATTGTCCACATGGAGAATTTGGGCATTTCCTAACAGCTTTACTAGAACATTTAACTGGTAAAACAAAACATGAAAGACCTCTATTTCATTATTTATTACCAATGTAATTTCATAATATTGATGATCACTAATGGTGGCTTTTATTGTAGGCACTTTGCATTGCAACAGAAAAGGATACCATTTTCAGAATACAAACACCCTAAAATATGAAAGACATTGCAGAGGTGCTTTTATGGCCTAACCCTGGCAAAAAAATCACACTGTCAAGCATGAACAGTGTACATGGATCAAACAAACAACACCCTGTGAGAGGGTGTTTGGCCAAAACTGCCCGTGTTAAAGACGACCAACAGTAGCAGCTGGAGAAGCCCCAGCCCGATGTGGTTTGGCACCGCCACCCATCGCCCTGCGGCACCAGGGTGGCTGCCAGGACAGACCAGGATGGACACGCACCCGGCCGGCAGCGGGGCAGTGCAGGGCGCGATGCTGGAGTCCTGGGGATGGCCCCTTGCGGGTCTGCAAGTTGGAGAACCCACGCTGCCTGACGAGGGGGGTGCTTGCGGTGCAGGCTGCCCATCAGAGGGTGTGCGTGGGTGCATGTGTGTGCAACCAGTACCGCCTGGGATTAGCTAAAGAAGGGCATTTAGAAAGTCGTAAGTGCTTATTAATGGTTTGTAACTGCCTAGCATTGTGGTTTATCTGCTGTATTACATTGGTCCTGAATGTACAGTTTACTGATTGCGTGTTAAGTAGGTGCAATTAATAATTCAAAAAACTGCTTTGGTTTAAATTACATGAGCAGTTTTTGCCTATGACATATATAAACTGGATAGTTCAAATCTAGGCAGCGGCTTTGAGACACAATTTAAAATCTCCTGTAGTTTCATTCATCCTTAAAACCACCAATCATCGATGCAGCTCTTCTATTTAACTGTATTACTGTGTGGTTTTATTACTGAACAACTTATTCCTTGACTAGAGTCCAAGAGTTATATTCTGGAGCTTACAAGTTTTGTTTCCCTACCAATTTAAATCATAAAAATGTGGTTCAAAGTCACATTTTATTTATAATGGACTCTGACAGAAACCAACCCTTCCTTTTGCTTAAACAATAGTTTAATATACACACTATTCTTTTTCCTGACTTTTAAGTTTTTTATTTTTATTGCATATATTTATTCTCTGCATTTACTATACCAGCTTCATGTCCACGCATCATTAAAAAAAAAAAAAAAAAAGAGACAAAAGAGATTTTTTTTTTAATCAATTGGTAAATCTTGATATCAAGTTTCTTTTTGTTAGTTTTGCATCTTGACAGGGATTATCCAAACTCTCCTAGTAAGATTTAATATTTGTACACTAAGGGTGGCATAGCAAGACATGAAGTTCATACGGACAGTATAAAACTCAAAGATTCATTTAATTCTTTTTACTTTAAGTTCTTGTTTTGGAGATGAAAAAGCTCCATCTGAAGACAAGACAACATCGATTTATTATTTATGGCATTTCATGGTCAAATAAATGCCCTCTAGCTTTCCACACTATTCACCAACAACTGTCAACATAGAAAATAATGTAACAATCAGGGTGAATCAAATCCTATGAATAAATAATGAAATCTATTTTCATTTTAAATTCAGTGTCACTATAAAACAGAAACAACAACAACAACGAAACCCAGCAGCAATTTCTCTAAAGAGTAATAATAAAAATATTTAGACTGAGGAGGGGAAAAAACACATCATGAAGCATTGTCAGCTCAACAGGACTTCTAAAAGACCTTGAATAGATGGGAATTTAGAATTATTCTGTGCACTAACAAAGCAATGAGTGATTATAGAACTTATTTGTGTTTTCACAGAGATGCACAAGTAACATGCCAGATAGACTGAGTCAGCAATGGCACTTGGCTGTGAATGTTTATAACAGTATGAATCTTTGTAATGGTGTGGAAATAAGGAACTACACTGTGTTGGTATACTGTAAGTTGAAAACATATCTGTGAATGTTGCAAATGAAAGTGTAAGTACTTTTTCCATGGACAACCATGGAAACAGGGAGCTGTGGATAGAAAAGACACACTGGGGGAAAAAGAAATGGGCTGGATATACTGCTTTATTTCTGTTTGTCTTGGCATTGGCCAGGAGAACAATATGGTATGACATTCAGTGTAATATTTGTAGATAGAACGAAACTCCTCTAGGTTTGTAATAACATGTATTTCTGCTAATGGACAGAAAACAATTCCTAGATGATTCAACTGTAGAAGCAGTGTCAAGGTTGTTTAAGCCCCTCTTGTCAATTAACTTTAGTGGTATTTTGCCTACTTTTCCAAAGTACTTCAAAACATTCCCACTGATTTTGAGATTCTATGGCACAGGTCAATCACCCTATCACCCAGTAAAGTAAAATAAATCTTTCTTTGGAAAGCCATGGAAATGCATATGAAATAGAGGTTTCAGGTATGTCTACAGCTGTTTGATGCCTGTTCATATTAATTTAAATATTGTTTTTCTACAGTGACAGAGAAAGAAAGAATGAAACCCTTCTGAAGTTTTTTGCACAGATAGACAGGAAATACTCAGAAAAATATAATAAGAACAGCTATGGATGGTTCAGAAAGCTTTTCAGTTCCAAATCATAAAAAAAATTAAAAAATCTCAATACTTAGTTAATAAGGAAGGAACATGAATGAAAAAGCTTTTTGAAACTGATCATTTCAATAGTTTTAACTTTTCAAAATTTCTATTTTTAGGGGTTTATATTTAAAAAAAATAAAATATAAACAGATTTTGAAGTGATGCATATTTCCGAGCTGGATCTAGTTCATATGAATGTTTCAAATCAGAATGTGTCTGTGAATTTGAAAGCTGTGTTCCGGTGCATTTTTTAAAATAAGAGGTTTATGAAAAACCACCTCTTTTGATGGAAAACTCATGATTTTGCTGAATTAGGACTACCATTCTGGGAATGCAGAATTTCTTTACAGCTTTTCTTACAGAATTTCTTACTGTTGTGATTTTGTTGTTCTGAATATACAGTCACTGAAATTGTGTGGATCAAATGTCCTCCATATCACATGCTAGTTATGGAGGTCTTTTGGGATAAGATTTGAGTCCCAAGGATGGTTTAGTAGGCATGGATGACAGTTGGACTCAATGATCTTGAAGGTCTTTTCCAAACTAAATGATTCTATGATTCTGTGATAACTTTTTTGAGTTAGCAGAGGGATAAACTGTATCTGAGTGAGGGGTTAGGACTGCAGTCTTTGTGTAGGGAGATGAGAGGTTCATATTAGGACAACAGCCCATGCCTTTATTTGGTAAGGAATTTATTTGGATGTATAGTAATGTCGTGGTTTAACCCCAGCCAGCAACTAAGCACCACGCAGCCGCTCACTCACTTCCCCCCACACACCCAGTGGGGTGGGGGAGGAAATCAGGAAAAGAAGTAAAACTCGTGCGTTGAGAGAAGAACGGTTTAATAGAACAGAAAAGTAGAAACTAATAACGATAATGATAACACTAACAAAATGACAACAGTAATAATAAAAGGATTGGAATGTACAAATGATGTGCAGTGCAATTGCTCACCACCCGCCGATCAACACCCCGTTCGTCCCCGAGCAGCGAATAACTCCCCCCCTACTCCCCCCAGTTTATGTGACGTCCCATGGTATAGAATACCCCGTTGGCCAGTTTGGGTCAGCTGCCCTGGCTGTGT
>JAVJGG010000029.1:5335167-5349259 GCA_035590195.1 Aviceda cuculoides
GACTAAACACTACTGAGCAACAACTGAAAACATCAGGGTGTTATCAACATTCTTCGCATACTGAACTCAAAACACAGAACCGTACCAGCTACTAGGAAGGCAACTCTATCCCAGCTGAAACCAGGACAAGTAAGAAGATGAAAGAGGAAGAAATAAGGAGTATGGGGGCTTGGTATAAACAAGTACAAGACAGATTTTGCTAAAAGAGGATAAATATTTTTTTTGCTTTATTTTGTTATTTTCTTGCAAAGTTAAACATTGACAAATATGCATTAAACCCCCAAAGTGTAATGCTGTTTCTCCTAATGATATTGGGATTTAATATTAAACACTGGAAGACTTAGTTTAAAATTGTGTTAGTGCAGATAAGTAGCTTTAAAGAAAGTTTACAAAGATAGAAGAAGAAACCTTTCATGAGGTGCAACTGGGGAGTCCCAAATTCCATGGAGAAGGGGTAGATTCTGAACACCATAGGAACAGCTCCAGCTCCTAGCAACAATGGTTAAAAGAAAGCACAGTCCCAGCTGGTTATCCTTTCATTTAGTGTACAGCAGTGAGAAAAGCAAATAAATGCCTTAGTGCATCACGTGCTGTGAAAAATTATCAAATGTCTTAATGAAACCTTTGCATAACTGTGTTACTAGAAATCTTGGATCATTAAAAGACAAGTATACTAAAAAAAAAAAAAAAAAAAAAGAAGTGATTTGATGCAAAGCTAAAAGTCAATGATACCTTCTAATGACATCAGGTATGAAGGTACAGGAAGCATTACGTAATATAACTTTGGGAATTGCTAAAACCTTAGGGAACTGGTGAAATGCTTATCAGTGCAAGAAGAAACTTACATCAATTAAAGGGATAATACTGCAAAATAATTTGATTTTGTTCTGGTATTGGCAACATTGCACCATGAAGAAGTGGAGATATGACCTCTAAAATATATACTAAAGATGAGATGTGAACCTTCTGAAAAGAAGATAGATGAATTTATAGTTATCTGATACAGCAGCTTTGAATCAGTGTATGTATACATTGACAGTTAAATTTTGTTCCATTTGAACAAAAGTTAATGAAATTTCATTGCATGATTCTCATGTAGCCCTATATATTCTTACAGTAAATTGCACGTTTCGAGTAAGTAATTGAAAGGGGTTATTTACAGGTTGAATGCAGCTGATAATTTTCTAATATCTGTTATAGTAGCCCTTAAAATAGTATCCAGCTATTGTACTGAAAACTAAAGACATACATGAAGGAAGCTGATGACACAGACCAAGAAAACTCCAAGCTTAGCAGTTCTGTGAAAGACAAGGGAACTCAACTAAAAATGCAGCAAGCGTAAATACACTCATCCATGCAGCCGGATAGAGCAGTGATCAAACTATTCTTGGAAGATCCACATAAATATGTTCCCCATAACCTTTTAACCTGACTTTGTAATGTAAGGCTCAAAGTATCACCAGAAATCCTGTAGCAAGGTGGTCAATGCACAGAATGTCCCTAATTGAGTAGCTCCTTTTGGAACATCTTTTTGCCAGGTTTAATAAAGGTGCTTGCAGTGTGCAATAAGTAATACCAGACTTCTGGTCACATGAGCTCCTTACAAAATGTCACATGATAGGCAGATATCAAAGTTCAGAAAAACAAAACTACAAACTTTTCATATAAATACTGTCTGCAAAAGACTAGATGCAAGGGACAATGGATTAATCGCAAA
The DNA here is from genome assembly GCA_035590195.1 of Aviceda cuculoides. Classification (NCBI taxonomy): domain Eukaryota; kingdom Metazoa; phylum Chordata; class Aves; order Accipitriformes; family Accipitridae; genus Aviceda; species Aviceda cuculoides. Next base: position 5,336,885 of record JAVJGG010000029.1, read on the forward strand.
TCTTACCTCTTCATGACGCTTCTTTCACTGAACAAAAGTTAATGGAATAACACTATGATTCTCATGACCTTTTCTTAATCTTTCAAAGCCTCTGTTACCAACTCTCTTAAATGGTACTATCATCAGGTAGAGTTGTTAAATGATGTTGGACAGATGTTTAACCTCTACTTTTTCTTTTTTGTATGCTAGTCCTGAAATGGGAGATGTTTTATTGCATGCTCTTTTGTTGTTGTTGTTGTTGTTTTCTCTTGTTTTGTTTTGTTATATGGGTATCCTGGGTAATGCTTTAAAATCATAGGTTATGCCAGAGATGTTCCAAAGAGAAAGGGACAGCTCTAAGGCACCGTGAAAATAAAAATATCATCTCAGGTTTATGATATGGGAAGTAAGTTTTCATTTCATGGCTACTCTATACTTTGAAATGACCATGGACAATAATTTCACTGTTATTTACTTTAGTTTCCCAGTTATGAAAGGAAATCAACAGGTATTTTCTAAAATTACATTTTGCTTTTGTTGCTTGGTTGTTTAAACTAGATAGTTAACCCTTGTCAAGCCATATAGCATTATTTTTTTTATTTTTTGAAAATAAATAGAAACTGAATTTGTTTTGTATTTTGTCACCAAAACAGTGAATACTAGTAGGCAAATAACCCTAATCTAGCCCTTTTCTGCTTAAGGAGCAGGAAAAGTTTCAGGGACTTTAAAAATTGTATATTCTTCAAGGTCCTGGTACCATAGGAGAGAGCTGCTACTGATGCATTTCTACCAGAAAATTTTTACTCATAGGGAGCAAAATGTGGGAGGAATGTATCAGGGATGGGAATAGTTGCAGCCTTTTTAACCAAATCACAGTGAGAGCAGGAGAAGGGAGAACAAAGGCAATGCAGAAAAAAAAAACCCAAAGACAGTAAACAAATTTCAAAAGAACACAGTTGATCTTGTACATTTGTCTTTAAAAAACTGTGTTAGAAAACAACAGATAATAATGATTTAAAAAAAAAAAAAGGGTGATTTGTTGACCAGAAGATCTTAGTAGGGTTAACTTGCACCTGAAAAACTGCTCTAACTTTACTGTATGAGATTTATTTTGGTCATTGGCAGGGCTCTTTACAATCATTGAAGTTCCTACAGACTTAAACTGGTTTAATAATTAAATTTTCATCATTAATCAATCCTGGGCTGGGTTTAAAGAACTTAAAAAAACATGCAGGATATTTATTGCAAAACTATTAAATGTCGAACATGTCACACTTGTTTTCTACATACATATGAAATCTTTAAGCGTGGCTCAGACAATGAGGCTCTGATTACTTAGCAGCTGCATTTGAACAATGTTCTGTTCTTCTGTATTATACCCTGATACTCTATTTTTAATAAACAATACTGATTAGAATAAAAATAAAATACATGGTCCAGATACTGCATCCTTTTGAATCGTGGCATATTCTTGACCATGGTAGAGTAGCTATGGTTTTACACCATTGTAAAGGAGATGAGAGCTGACTTACAAATCTGCAGTATCCGCTGCCAAGACTCTGTGCACCCAGTGGGCCTTTGTTAATATTGGTCACTGTCATTTTGCCAAATTTGTTAACATTGAATGCTTATGGAGATGTTTCTTTCCCTCTTTTTTCTCTTAATTTCTTCCTTTCTCTTCCTTCCTTCTTTTCTTTCTTCCTTCCTTACTCCCTTCCTCTCTTCTTCTCTTCCTCTCTTCCTCCTTTCCTTTTTATTTTTTTTCTTTTCCTGTCTTTTACTTCCTTCCTTCCCTCCCTCCCTCCCTCCCTCTTTCCCTTCCCTTCCCTTCCCAATATAGTTCTTCATTGTTCCACACCTTCATATACAGCTAACAAGTTTCTGGGTTATTAACATATCCCACATTAAAACAATTATGACATGATAATTTTAAATTATCTTCTCTCTGCAGGGTTATGTATTTATGACCACACTGGTTCTTTTCAAACTTGTAGTAGTTTGTGTTTAATCTCTACAGTAGTCCATTATAGTTAGTTTCCAGACATGTATAAATAATTTTAAAAAAAGGCTTTTAAACTTAGATTTTTCTACCATTACCATGCTACAGTAAAATACACCATATTTAGTAAAGTGTTAAGGTCATGATATCAAACATATTTGGTGCAGTGCTCCCAACTAGATATCCTGAGAAACACAAACCCAAAATATAGCCTTAGAATTATGTCTCCTGTATTAACAACATTCCTAGTTTCAGAATTATGGATTGCTTACAAAATATTACGATAGCTTACAATTATTGTGGAATGTCACACATTAAAGCCCTGGATTACACTTCTATACTGTATGAGTGATGACCCTCTGCCTTCAAGTGCCCTAATACCAGAGACAGTTCACCAAGATGGACAGCTACTGACTTTTTTCCACTGCAAAAGATATTTTCAGTGAGAAACTGGGTGGTTGAATGAGATCCATCTCTCCATGTTGCTAATGTTGGGAAAGATCTTCCATGGATGAACCTAGAGCAGATGGCTAATACCAGAGGAAGTGACTAATGTTAAAGTTAGTTCTTCCTGCTGGTTCTTATGGTAATATTTGCAATACGGTACCACTTTTCTTCAGTTTTCTCTCCTTTTCTACAGACATTCTTCATCTTCTTAAGTGTTTATGCTAATCATCTCATAATGTACAATCACTCCAGTCTAGCAATTATCAAACTACAAAATGTTGCTTTACAGCAAACTGTACACAGATAATGTAGAAACGATTAATATCTCTAGTATTGTTCATTTGTTGCTATGGAAATACTGTTCCTCTACAGAGCTATTAGTAAACACTATATTAGTGATGCAGCCAATGACAGAGAAAACCTTGGCAATCACTGTGGTAAAATTAAGATGTATATTGTTAGAGATCTACAGTTTCAGAATAAATAAATAGAAATATATTTCTTCCCCATGCCTTTGTATGCTAAAAACATCTATTTTAAGTGCAGCCTATACGGACAGAAACTTTACAGGTCAGTCACTGGAATACCGTATACAAGTATATACTAAATCAAAAGAGGCATTGGGCAAAAAATAAGAAACCTTTGCATTTTTGTTGTAAGTAGAAGTATATCTGCCCTACTAGATATACCTGTGTTTTTGGTTTTGTTTTATTTTTTCCCAGAGTTAATGTTCTGCTTTCCTGCTATATAGAACAGCCTTTCTGTATTTATCATTAGGTTTTCTTTTCCTTGTATATAACCACAGGATTAGGAGTGAAAGAGAAATCTGGAACATTTTAAATAGTTCCTCTAATGTTCCACTCTGAGCACATTTTTAACTGTTTTGATGTCTGAATTTTCCATGCTTAATGTGTTGAACAGCCAAATTATTTTTTCCTCTCTAGAAACTGTTACTGTCAGTGAAGCTATGTAAATATTTTCAGTGTATAAATATAACTTCTTGTCTTCATTTTCAAAGTCTTTGATGACCTAGTACTACCATATTTACTCATCTCTCATATAAATGTTGGGAGACCAAGGTTTAGCCCATTCTGCCAGCTTCAGTCCAGCAAAGTTATCAAATACATATCTATATACATTTTCCCTGAATATCACCATCATAAACATCAGCAAATCTACTTCATTGTTCTCCTTCAATTCTCCTGCAGGACACTTTTGCAAAGATGCCCCAAACAAATTCAGCATACATTGTGATACTGGCAGGGGTGACCACTGCTTACCATGGTCTTCTGAGAATTTTATGTTTTCACCTGCATCACATTGTCTTCTGTTCATGTTTCAAATTTGCCTGCAAAGCACAGCCATCTTAAGTACCTGAAGCAACCTGGCTGAGAGTAAATGGGGATCAGCATGGGCTACTTTATCCACGTAACTGTTTTAACTCCACGCATACTTACTGATTATAAATTCTTAATGGCAGTTTTTTCTGGGTTGTTTTGTGTTCTCTGGCTTAGAGAAGCCATGGTCTGTGACTGGCTCTGTAAACAATGTCAATAGCAATACTGTTAATATATAATAATAAATTGATGTGTATTTTAGAGAGGGAAAGTTCTACTGTCTTCTGTAATTACAAAAATACTATAATTCAAAATAATGTGATTGCTACTTTTTATCAATCCTTTGCTTCATTAGTAACTAGAATAGAGGATAAATTATTTGCAGATACAACTTTCTTGAATCATGTGCATGTGGCTCCCTTGGACTCTGGTCATGCAGAAAATAAATAGAGGTTGTGTGGGCTTTGGAAACAAGATCTGTATTCTATGTTGTGGAGGAGACATCTTTCAAATCACATTAATTTATTTGCTGTATTTTCAAAATTTAACTTAACAGACTGATGATAACTCATAAATAGAATTCAGTGATCCTTCACGCAAACACACACAGCAGGTATGTTGAAAAAGAAAACCTGAAATGTTTGTCATGCAAACTTCATGAAGTTCAACAAGGCCAAGTGCAAAGTGCTGCACCTGGATCAGGACACTCACAAGTATCAATACAGGCTGGGCGATGAACTGATTGAGAGCAGCCCTGTGGAGAAGGACTTGAGGATACCAGTGGATGAAAAATTGGACATGAGCCGGCAATGTCTTCTTGCAGCCCAGAGAGCCAAGTGTATCCTGGGATGCATAACAAGAAGCGTGGCTAGCAGGTCGAGGGAGGTGATTCTGTCCCTCTGCTCTGCTCCCATGAGACCCCACTTGCAGTACTGCCTCCAGCTCTGGGGTTTCCAGTACAAGACAAGGACATGTTAGAGTGGGTCCACGAGGAGGGCCACAAAAATGGTCAGAGGGCTGGAACACCTGTCTTATAAAGACAGACTGAAGAGAGTTGGAGTTGTTCAGTCTGGAGAAGAGACAGCTTTGAGGAGAAGTTGCTGAGGCCTTTCAGTATATAACGGGGGCTTATAAAAAGATGGAGAGAGGCATTTTACCAAAACCTGTAGTGACAGGACAAGGGACAATGGTTTTAAACTAAAAGAAGATAGATTTAGATTGGATGTAAGGAAGAAATTTTCTGTGGTGAGGGTGGTGATGCACTGGAACAGGTTCCCCAGAGAATTTGTAGATGCCCCATCCCTGGAAGTGTTCCAGGCGAGGTTAGATGGGGCTTTGAGCAACCTGGTCTAGCAGAAGATATCCCTACATGTGGCAGAGAGGTTAGAACAATATGATCTTTAAAGGTCCTTTCAAACTCAAACCATTCTATGATTCTATAATTTTGGGAGGTGGTTGAATGAGTAGGTGGGTGGTGGTGTATAAAATCTGTGTTTGTATGGATGAACCATTGAAACACAGAACTCTAATAGATATCCAAAATTATTTTTATATGTATGATTCCAGGCAGATGCTTTTAAGTATGGGATAATATAAAATGCTCACTGCTACATTGACCTGGAAGAGCTCCATAAAATCACTTAATGGTCTACATCACAGCTTCAAATGATTCAGTTCATTACAATAAATGAAGGGTGGTAGATCTGGAAAAGATTTCACATTGGATATGGTCATAGTCATTTGTTCTGTTCACTAAATCATTATGTTATCTCGCTGGCACAAATCTTTCAATTTTAACATATTAATTTAAAGCCGCCTCATTTAGAATTTGTTTTGATAACCTTTGTTGGATACAGAAGCAAAAATAGTTCACTCTGAGGAATAATCTATAATTTAAAAAGGCATAAAAATACTCTGTTCCAGTTGCCAAATTACACAATTTTAAAATGTTACATAATGCATAAACAGCTCTGATGAATCCATTTAGTCATTCCTATTGTATAATGATGTTGACATTTCATTAATTTCAAGATTGCTGTAGATCTCAGGGAGAGAAGTCAACTAACTTTTAAAGATTTTACTTAGTAAAATCCAAGAAAACAGAAAGAAGTCTTCCTAGCCCTAGTGTTATAAAGAAATACATTCATGCAAGGTGCTTTTCTGTAATGGACATTAATGCAAGACAAACTATCCAGATTCCTGCGGGAACCTGGAACACATTTCATTTGGCTACATCATTATGGAAATTTTGACCATTGGCTGTTAATTAGGTATTCTCATTTGCGTGATGGAAGTTCATGATTTTGGCTAGATACTATTCATAGCTCTGCTTTGCTTAAATTGCTTTGTATGGAAAGTTATATTGCACGACAATAAACAGGGGAAAAAAAAAAACCTTGTTAAAGGCTGAAGATAACTTGGCACTTATTTTGCATATTTAACATGCAAAAAAGACTTTCTTAGGGCTAAAGCAGTTGTAGCTAGAGGCAGTAATAGCAGCTGCCACTATGTTCAGCTGAATTAAAATCCTTCTATGGGCTAAGAAAATCCACTGCTAGTCCTACCAGCTAAAATATTGAAATAATCTCATGGTTGATGAGATAATGGCAGTTGTGACCAGCCTGGGGCTCTAAAGCAAAAAGAATTGAAAGACCAAGGATCTTTTGTAACAGTGCACTTTTCAACTCTGTTAGCTAAGAAAGAGAGTGTTCAAATGATCACAGACGTTGCAAAAATTACAGACCCATGTCTCATTTCATTAAAACAAAACAAAACAAAAAATCATAGTATAATCTTGTTATGATCTTGTCAGTGCTCAATGAAAAACCATTGTAGACTGCAAGGGAAGATCAGATGACTTCAAATCAAAATCTAAAGAAAAAAATTAAGGATTTCTTGCAAAAAAAAAAATCTTAATCCAAAACTGGAGCATGGTAATCTGGAAGTGTTAGATGGAATACAGGTTACAAGTTATTATCAATGTTGAGGTAACTGGTCTCTGACCTTAGCCCAGGGCTAACTCTGAAGCCTGGCTGAATATTACTACATATAATGAGAAAATACATCGTATCATTGACTTAATAAAAATATGATAATTAATCATTGCTGTATCTGCCTTTGGGAATAAAATTTTTCTAAATGTTAATTAGCCTACAAAAGTAACAAGTGAGCTTTTTAATCTCCTTTACCTCTTTATAAGCTGATGAGCTAAGTACGTCAAGAGAGCCTCAGCTTGTACCCTCATCATTTTGACTCCTTGCATTGTGCCCAAGTATCACACAACTGGGTCTCTTTCTTGAAAAGTATCTGTTGAGCCCAGTGCTCTGTAGAGAACACAAATGACAAATGAATACAGAAGCCAAAACCAGAATTAATTTTCTGCCTGAAATTCATGCCAAAATTATATAATATATGTTTTTAATTCTTTTTAAGGCTCAGGTGAAATAATTCATTTCACATTACAAATCCGATAAATTCTTGCAACTCATTTTTTACTGTTGAAATAATTTTAATAATCATTATTTAAGGCACTCAATTTGCTTCAGACCTGCCTTGTTATCATGAAGCAGTAAGAAAAAAAAAAAAAAAAAAAGAAAAAAAAAGAAAAAAAGGTAGGAAATGGGAACTGGCTGAGGGGGTTCCACAAAGCCTAGACTATACAGTAGTTTAACAAATTGGGGACAAGGCAGGGAAAGAATTAAAGACAGGTGGTTGTTAGGAAAAAAAAATTGTGGATTTTCTGTATTTTTTTTAAAGGCAATTGAAAAATACTTCCTAGAAAAAAAAATTTCAGAAAGTAGCTCTAAGAAAATACCAGATTACATATGTAGTTTCAGTCATTAAGATGAACAGGTTGTCAGTTCTTTTTTTTTTTTTTTTTTAAAGAACAGCTTTCAAGACATTGTTAAATGCAGAACTAAACCTCATGTTTCTAGACAGATGGGGTTTTCAAAGAGCTTAAAGCTGTACAGATTCAAATATGAATCCTGTTTTCTACCTTCAAATCTCCAGGTTGCTGAGGTGTAAATTCCAGGCATTTCTTTCCGAGCTGCAAGATTTTTCTTCTCCATCTCCCCAAATCTCCAGGTCTGTCTGTGTGACAAAAAGTTTCAGAAGCTCTCTCACCCTGTCATATTCAAGATCAGTCATTTCACACTACCAGCAGGCCCTTTTCTAACACAGAACTAAAAGTGTTAGTAACACTTGCTTTTGCTGGAGTCACTTTTGGACTGGTTGATAGGATGAGGAAGCGTGTGTATAATGAGATGTGTTCCTTTTGGAGATAGAGTTGTCATTTCAAAAAATGTGAAAACTAAATATAAATAAAAATAAGTCTCCTTCATATACATATATGTATATATTTATGGACACACATAAATACATGTGTATATATATGTGTGTGTATATATATAAAGAACTTTTTGAGTGTGATGCCTGTGTATGTTTTTGTAAATAAAGCCCCAAATGGAATGAAAGAAATGTTGCAAAGCTATGCAACAGGCAAGAAATATCTCTTCCTTTCTCTGGTATTTACAGTAATACCATTAATCATGAATTCTCTCAGTATTCATGGGGTTGTAATACGTAATCCTTTAGGAGTTCTGCTGTAATTTAGCATTAATTAATTTCCACCTACAATAAAGCGTTACCAAAACTTGAATAATGTAGTGCTTATTGCCTTTCTTCCTAGCATCTCTGTTTTTTTTCCAGTGTCTTTCTCCTTTTACCTCTAGTAGTCAGAAGGTTATACTATGTATTTCCAGACAGCAATACACAGAACTAAGATTTCGCTACTACCACTCAGTCCTAAAGTAATTTAAATGCATTATTTATCCCTTGAGTAATTTGCCAAAACTAATCCTCACAAGCAGGTCTAATGCTGGATCCTCTGGGACATTCCTCATTTCTGATTAATATTAACTGTGAATGCACATCTTGAAAAATACACCAGTGGGGTACTGCTGCTAGGCCTTTTTGATGTTGAAAATGAGTACATCTGTTTTTCAGTACCAATAGAGCTGCGTCAAGTTTGTCAAACACGTGAAGCACCATGACACAGTTGGGAGAATGCCCTGACCCCAACTGATCCAGCCTGGCAGCAGCACAGTTTTGAATGTACTTGAACATGGACTACAAATAAAATGGTGATCCTGATCTTGCACGATCTGTTCCCAGGCCTGAAACTGCTAGCATATCTACCCGTACATTGTACGTAAAACATGTGGGTAAACATCTCACTTCAACCTCTAGCAAATCTATATTTAAGTCACGGTAGCATACGTAGTGCAACTGAGGCTGTCCCTCTCCATAGGTATATCTTAGCTAGCTGTATCTATAAGGATGATTCTTTCTCACTCTACTACTCAGCTGGTTACACCATTGAACAAAACAGGGCTGCAACACTCTTTTCAGAGAGTGTTTCAAATATTCCAAAGTTCAGACAGATTTAGTGTCTATTGAACATAACAGTAGGATTGCAACAGACAATATAAAAACAAACAACTCAGTATTTTGGGATTTGGGAGATTGTCTTTGTTGAACTGTTTTGTTTTTTTCTTCTTTTACAGCAGATCTGGATTTGAACTGTCACATTTTTTCAGTCACATGAATGAGAAGAAAGGATTATACAGAGCTTTGCTTTTCTGACGGTACTCTTAAAACCTCCTTTAATTTTCTTAAAAACTGTTATGGATGCTTCTTAAAAGAAACATCTTCTAGTTAGAAGACTTTAAGAGTACACATATATTTTTTTTAAAAAAGCTGCTACTATTTTAACAAAAGACAAATTACACTAGAGAACAATACAAATTATAGTGATAACAGAAACAGTAAAAAGAATAAACAAAATATGTTGTATTGAAAATACTAAAGGTCATTTTGAAAAGTGGCTAGTGAACATTACCAGTAGTTTTCCAAGCTACATCCCCAGTCAGTTTGGTGGGACAATAACATAGTAACGATTTCAATAAGATTTTAATGCAAGTCTTTAATGGAGAACCTATTATCGTGCCATTTATGATGTGAGCTAATGATTGCAAGATGATTTCAATACCACTCTAAGGGGATTCCATTATGAAGCCATTACAATATGAAGCTGCAATAGCAAAACACTTTTACAGCAAATCCATAGAGACAGTGTGATGGTTCCATTACTGGTTCCAAAGTGATATGATGACACACCAAGGATTTCACTACAAGCCTACAGAGACCATACCAGCATGTAAAATGATGATATGGATGATATGCTTCTTTGCAGATAAACTTATATTTCTATTCTAAAATACAGTTTTGTTCTGAGACACTGCAACAAAAAAGTCATCCTATGAATCATGCCTTGTTTCCTACAGGCACTCCAAGACACGTTGCCTTAACAAGCAAAGCCCTTCAATCTTCTTCATTCCTTTTCAGCTTTAGTCTTGTTGACATGTTTAAGAAAGGAAGTGAGCTGAGTTCTATTTCTTTTAGGTCATGTTTGTTTACCAGAAATGTATCAGTTACCTCACTACTCCCCTACGGAGGTGAACTTTAGAATAATCTGAGGTTGATGTATCATGCAGTAGGATCTTCAGCTGTTCCCAGTGACAGGATTGGTAAAATTGTAGGATATGAACTTATTTGGAAAATGTCCTAAACCTAGGAAGGAAATTCTGAGTTAAAATGGTTAAGTTTGCTTATGTTTCTTTGTTTGTAAGGGTAAATTCTCTTGTTATTTTTTTAGGAAAGGTCCATGTTGTTAGAACTGCTTGTGACTATGTTGATCAAAAATTTCATAAACGGTATAAAGTTTTGTAAATGCATGTCAAATTTGCCCCAAAACATAGGTAAGCATCCTTTTGTGACATATTCAGAATAAAAGAGTTTAGAGATTTGTTATGGAAAATTTTTTTGAAGCTTCCCCCCCCCCCCCCCCATCATGCTAGATTATGAAATTACAATCAAAAGCTGGGGAGGGGGGGGCGTGTGTGTGTGTGTGTTCGTTTTTTGGTTTGGATTGGTTTTCCTAAAGTAAGGTTTAAATAAATCTGAATAGACGTTCCTTTCCAGAATCATGGAGAGGTTTTGTTCAGATTTGGCTTGAAGCTCAATTTCTGGAATACTGAAGTCCTCTGTGAAATGGAATTGCTATTTTTGTCTCAGCTCTATAACATACATAGAGAGCTTCACTTGCCAAGCAGAGTTCATCTTCAAAACCCATTGTGGATATTAAAGTTTCTAAGTCTAAATGATTAAATATTTCAAAAGCAGTGCATTTGAGAGCCCTTTTTACATGAGTGCTTGCCATTCAGAAATCCAGAATTCTTATCAAACTCCCATTCTCTTCTTCTGCAATGCAAATATGAACATGTATCATTGCTGATAAAACAGAAGACAAATTCCTAAAAATCACAGAACACATGGGAGTGTGTTAAATTACATGTCCTGTTCCTGCTAATGCTTTTTGTCTGACATCTTATTAATTAATGTGTTCAGCTTAGCAGTTCAAGTGCTTTTGGTTGAAAGATCTGATATCACAGTATATTCCTCCCTTTGCTGGTTTTAACTGTCTTCCTTCCTCAGATTCTTGGGAGCTCTAGCCAAGTCTAAGAGATGTGCTTTTTACCTTCTCATGTGTTTGCCATTCTGTTCATTGCATTTCATAATTTTAAAATTGAATTTGTAATTTTAACCAAATTTCACAGCAGATTAATAGTCTCAAAGATGCTGAGTTTCTGTAAGCTTCAGAAATATAGAAGGCAGGCTTGAGGAGACTAAAAAAAATTGTTATTAATGCACTCACAACAGGACAAGCTAAATATGGAACTCCTTTTTTGTATTACTGTTTGTATTACTGCAGTATCCAATGACTCCTCAGCACTGATAGCGCCTAGAAAAATGAAAGACAGACCCTTGACTCAAAATTGTAAATATTTATGTTAAAGTACCATGAACTCATCTCTTTGTTGTGATTGCAGCTAGCACAACGTATCCAAACTCTGTAGAGAAAACTTAGCTAGAGTATTTCTATACTGCAACTGTGGTAGTGGTGTAGCTGTATAAAACAAGAGCTGCTAACAGAACTGAATCTATTTAGAAAAAAAAGGACAACCGCAAGATGCTCTGAATGTCTTATTGAGGAGGAAGCCTTCTACAGTATGGAGACTTTCAAAACATCTCATATAGTGCCTAATATTCTGTTCTTAACTGAGAATATGAAGAATCAGAGAGCACTGGGCTACACTGCATTCTTTTTATGATTTCTAACCTTGTAGCAGTTCAGACAGGCATAACAAACTTTATTTTAGCTGTGCTTCTTTTTTCTTCTAAGAGGTCTTAACGTTATTTCAACATCATTCTTCTCAATGGAATAAATTGTTAGTCATTCTCATCCCAGCTCTATTTTCATTTACTTTTGTTGCACATATTTGGAATCTGTTCAGCGATCATTTTTTGGCTTTCTACAACTCTTTGAAAGCTTGAAAGAGCTAATATTTTATGTTTGTTTTACATGCCATGTGTAATAGTCAGAGAATAAAAGCACTGGTTAAACTTCAATGCTGGCATTCACAGCTTGCTTGACTTCAGCTGCAATGTCATCAGCGCTCACAGAATCAAAAAAAAAAAAAAAAAAAAAAA
>JAVJGG010000029.1:5349269-5375674 GCA_035590195.1 Aviceda cuculoides
AAAGCAGAGCAGACTATAATGCAGCCATATATTCTACTGCTTCCACAATTACAGTCTCTGCAGGCCACAGAGCTTGTGATGTTGTCCACAAAATAGCAATTTGTCTGCAATTTGAAAATGGGTTTTGTGACATGATGTACTTATTTGACAGTATAATACAAAAATAGATGTGGGGTAACACGGATATTGCAAAATAAACTGTCATTGGTAACAGGGTCTTGTCCACAATTAAAGCATGGATACTGAAAATAGTACAATTCTGACTGACAAAATGATTGTGTGCATAGAGCTTGTCGAGATGCATTTTGAGGGAACAGTCACTTCCTTTCCAAGAATTCTTTAAATTCAAAATTAAGTGCTCTTAGAAATGTGGAGGTGTTCCCATCATCCACTTTCATCTGAAAAAGCTACCTAGAGGTTATGGTTATGGTGTAAAAGATGTCAGGCTGTTAGGTAGCAATTTATCTGTATTACAATTAAAACAAGAAAGGAAAATCAGACATGTAAAAATCTGCTTTAGGGGTTAGCTTCTCACTTTCAGAGTTCAAGACTTTCTAAATACCTTGCTAAAAGTCTTCATCTATAGTGCTCATTTGTTTTATTTTTATATGCCAGCATGTAAATTTTACTTGTCAAATCTTGATGGATTTTTGATGACTCTTGGGTTAGGAAATGATGCTTGGGCTAGGGAATGGTGACAAATATAGTTTTGACCCCAAAAAGAGACACTTTGGGAGGTTTTTTTGGCCTTGAGACATGGTTGGGGAAATTGAAGAGGGTGCTCCGGTTAATTTCTTTAAAATATATGACATTTTTGAATTTTGACAGCTAAAGAGAAAACTATTTGAGTGAGTGACATCTCTACGGAAGAACAAAAATATACTATGTAAAGTAAAGCTAAGAAAAACTCAGATTAGGTTATTATTTCAGCCCTGTGTTCACATGAGGAGTCCTTTTGGATTCGGTGGAATCTTCCACTGATGCTGTCAACACATGCTTCTGCAAAAGGAGGACAAGAGATAACAAGCCTCAGCCTCAGTGATATGAACCACCTGTGACATAGTGGTTGTTACTCATGGGGAGCAGTCTATGAGGTGAGGGAAGAGGAAAGCTGGCATAACTGTCTGTTATTATTTGTGGGCACAGCAGAATGTAGCAGGTCTGTACACGAGCCTCTTCAAGCTAGGAAGCATAAGAAACAACATCAGGATGTGTTTCTTCTCACACGTAATACCAGGTAGAAATGACGTAAACTAATACAGACCTAGTATTACTTCTGTAAATGGAAAAAACCCTAAGAATTCTTCAGGCTGCCGAATTGTAGATTAATATGTAGTTGGGGTACATTAAGACTTGTGTGCAGTCCATTTGGATGGGTAACAGCTATTTCAGTGGTGGTGAATGTGTTATCATGTATTTGAATTGACAATAGTACCTTCATTGTGCAAGATCCAATGAAAATAAATGATCAAAAGACAGTCCCTCCTCTAAAAGCTTTCAGCCAAAAATGACTGACGATGGATAAAATACACATTGCTGGAGCACAAGACAGTATTACACAAATACTGATCAATCTGATAACAGCAATACTTGCAAGTTACTCAAATAGTGATCATCTAGCTTTTCTGTGAGCATTATAGCCACAAAGACTTTTAAGAAACGTGTGTTTATGTCCATATTCCCTTTGTAGTTGCAGTGCACACTGCGTAAAAATAAGCGATGTTATTTTCACTGCGTAAAAATAAGTGATGTTATTTTCACTGCGTGAGCTCTGGGAGAGAAGCAGCCAACTTGTAGCTATAACAGGCAGCAGCAATAACCATCACCACTGGCAAACTCTGGCAGACATTTTTGCTGTCAGCATTGTTTCTTAAAATAAAAACCTTTATTGTTAAAAACTCTTTACTTCATTCTCATGCCACCTTGATATCTCTGCTTGCCTTGCTGTCTTGGTAAGGCCGTTGGGAGTGAAGCTTAAGGAGTTCCAAATTTGATATGGATCCCTTGTGAAGGTACAACCAGAGTTCATATCTCTCTGACTCCTCCAGTCCCCCTTTGTCTCAAGGGGAGTGTAAATATAAAAATGTGTGGCTGTTTCTATAGCTTCTTAAGCTTTTGTGCTTTCTCTCAAGCCAAAATTGTTAAAGATAGTTGCACAAGTGAAAAAGCATGCAATTTCAACACAGAAAGTAGAAAACATAATAATCTTCAGCACTGTGGGTGCTTCTGACATTACATAGAATAAACCAGAGAACAGCTGATGAAATTTTGTTTAAACTAAAATAAGCTAAAACTAGGGAAATGGGTCAACAACCCTTAAACAGAAAAACAATACAGTAATTGAGAAAGGAGTAGGAGGACCAGATGGAAATAGGGTGGAAGTATACCTAAATTGTCATTCCTGTTGTTATTGCTATACAAAATAAAGACCTCTGGTGCCCTGAATTATCTCTGCCTTCCTCTGTATCCTCTGATATGGTCCACAGTTCTGCTTTTATGATAGTTATTGCATATTAGAGTTTAGAATTTGTTATTAATCTTGTGCTGGGAAAAGGGAACAAATCCTATCCAAGAATTTATTGCTAGTCTAAGGTCTGAACAGTCTAACCAAGTTGCCTACCAGTTATTATTAGCACAAATGCAATGATACTAACTCTTACAGCTAATAATACACTGAAGATTTCTATGCACAAGCTTTCTAGTACGTAATCTTTTCCTCCAGTATAAACTGAGCCTTTAAATGTCTCTCTAGATCTCAAAGTCAACAGCTTTGAGAAGAAGGAGTAGGATGGGAGTTACAGGAAGTTTGCTGTGAGAAATATGACAGGGATTTCCTCTCCCTCACACTTGGGTTGATGTACGGTCACTGGCTTACAAGGCTGTACTCCTTTAGTGATGAGTAACTGACCACTGTGATTTGTGCCTACGCTTTGGGATCCCTGGTATCATCCAGCATCTTTGCTTTCCTGCACTGTGTTTTTGTTCTAGGTTCAGAAACATGTTGCTCCACACTGACTAATTGCTATTCCTGTCCAATAATTAACAAGATGTTACACCACATAATTGCCCAAAGCTAAAGCAAGCACAGGCAATAGTCATCTTACCACTACACAGTTGTTGTCACAGCTAAAACAAGCTAAAAAGAGTTCAAGCCCAGATAAGCCCATCAAGTCCTGACACCCTGCAGTGTTAGTAAAAGCCTGTGGCCTTTTACTAGTAATTACAAAATTATATTTACTGGATTTTCGCTTGCTTGTTCTACTACGTTTCAGCCTGAACTTCAACTGTTCCATATGACTTAGCTTGAGAAAATTTAGTATAGTTCCTGGGAAAGCTGGATCTTAGATATAAGAATCTGTGTCTAAAGATTGTAACAGAATTAAAATACAGAGAAAAAGTGAACAAGGAACTTCACAAGCAAGGGAAGTACAGTACATTTGTGTCTGCTGCATGATAAAGATCCTTCTCTTGACCTTGAGATGTCTAAGTAAAGAGGATCACATTCACTGTTGATATAACTCCAGTAACCTTAGTAAAGTCATACAAAGGAATTTATTTGGCTTAGAGGCTAGTCTCATGCAGATAACTTGGTGTTTGTCAGTCCTAAAGTTCCACCGCTCACAGAAACATGATAAACTTTCTACTCCATTATCATTAACATAATAATTGTTCTTCTGTGTCATGGCTTTTGAATTCTTTGGCTGCAAATGTACTCAAAGCCTAATGCTTCTTTCCTTGTGGGATAGTGCATACACTTTCGATATATTAAAGATTTAGCTATCCCATAGAGGAAAAAAAAAAAAAAAGAAAAAAAAAGGAAATTACTTCATACTATTTACAAATGTTCCAAATTTGTCATCTACAGTAAGAAAGAAGCCCATGTGGGACTCTAAAGTATGTATACATTTCTCGACTAAGCTCTCTTCTCCTTTTCTCCACATCATGAAAACATAACCGAGCCTCCCTCCAAAAAAAAACCCAAACCCAAACCGACTTATAAGTAAGAAGCATTTTTTTTCCATTTCCTGGGAAATGTCAGACTGCTATGTGCCTAGTGGCATCAAAATTTGATGCAGGATATCTTACAAGCATCTGAAAGTTCTATTTACTTACTTCAATGCTTCTAATAGTTTAATATACCCCTAGAAATTAAAATTATCCTTCTATAATTTTAAAGCAATCATTTAAAACAAAAAAATGATATATGCCAAAAAGACGATGATGAAATTTTTAAGGAATATTGTATTTTCATTTACCAATATTGTTGAAAGAGAAGAGGATAGTACTGTGTATCACAGACTTAAATGTCAGAAAATCATCAATCATTTGCAGAGAAATTGCCCATTTTCCTGATCTCTTTAATCCTTAGGTGTTTAGACTGTGGAACAAAGACTTCAAAAGGAACAGCAAAAAGGTAGTTCCAGTTCCAGAAATTGAGCATGAGTGGCCGAATCATTGGACTTGACTGACTTCCCTATGACTCTCAAACCATTTTTCAGATAGTATTTTCTCTGAACACAGGTCTATGTGTGCGTTTGTGTCTGCTGTGCCCTGGTTCACATGGTATAGTCCTTTTATGTTAAAGGTGTCACTCAGATGTTTTTATCACCATTTTATGAAGGTGCCAGACTGTCTGGGGAGTGCTTCTGTGGCAAGTGTAACAGAATAAGTTGTTATACATGATATTTCCTTTCATTTTTTCAGATGACTTCACAGAAACAAAGAATAGGGGAATGCCTTAATTATTTTTCAGGAACAGGCCATTTTTAATGTCATGGCAGATAGGTATTTTGTGGGTTTGTTGTTTTTTGGTTTTGTTTGTTTTATTTTCCCCCCTACTATTACAAATAACTAAGAACTTGCTAACAAGCACTTACTGCTTTCTTCCAGTAGATTGTATACTGCAGAGCAGAGCAGAATATTGTTTAGTACTGCAGTTTTTCATGTGCCATTGTATATGTGATATGTGGCTAGAACATTTCTTGCTTCGTTGAGAATTTACCAAAAAGGTAAGAATGGTAAATGAACACTATGCTTGTAAAATATTTTAAAGTTAAGAAATATCAGAATTAATCTGCTTGTCAAATTGAAATTATTATCCTTTACATACATGCAATTTTTAAGTATGTGATCACAAACCATTTTTTGCCCACTTACCACTGAGTCTCTAAATTTTCAGGATTTGACTGTCAGTGTAATTCAGATCAGCTCCATCAACCTCCAAGTTTAACAGCATTTCAAATATATCCTGATATCTTTTCTACTGTCTAGGATGGCTGAAGTGCAGCATAGCATGGTTATACCTTCTCCATCTACATGAGCTGGAAGAAACTGCAAGCAGTAAGGTGGAATAGTAAACTGCTCCTCCAAGGACATCTGTTATTGCAGGCATGTTTCTTAAAGGCCTTTTTAGCTTTTTCATGGCCACAGTAATTGCAGGATCGGGTCCATTGCATCTAATAAAATGCTGCCCGTTGAATAATAATAAGCAGTAATAAGTAACTAACAGAGCATACCTTTTATGAAGCGTGTTGAGTAATAAAGCATTAATTAAAATCAGAAGAAAATCATGAAGCTGGTGAAGGATTAGGCAATACATGAAGACTGAGCAAGAAAGCAACATGATCCCATGCTGTATGGCTACCAAAACTGTCTTGTACCTGGCCTTTTCTTTCTCCATCGCCGTATTTTTTCTAAGTGGATTCTGAGGAGGCTGTAACAGCATTCAGGGGCTCTGTGTGTTTAACAGTCTGCCTTCAGCCAATTTTCTATCCATTACATGCTACACGGTTACTTTATGTAGAGTCAAGGGGCCTAAACGTTCACCCTATGGCTGGCATACTCAAGAAGCAGTAGGTTTACATGGTGAAACAGCTTTACAGCACGTGCACTGCCTCTCTACCAGCATATAGCTTGTGCATGGTGCTGTTCTGGACTGTGTAGAGCTCTTTGGCGTAGGGGTAGGGACATAGCCAAAGGGTAGCTGAGGTACTACATTTCTACCCATACACTAGATCCTGCCTGCTAGAGGTGGGAAATCTGAAATCTGCTTATTTCTGTACACATAATGAAGACAAGAGGGCCGGGTGGCATCACACCAGGGCCATATAAACATGCCAGGATACAGAAGAGGCTGACTGAACCAGAACAGGATTTGCAGACACCTACTGCGATTGACTGAACCGGACTGGGATTGCCTTCTGCTTCCTCGTTATTTCAGGGAAGTCACTGGACTGTCCAGGATCCTGCCCCAGGTGCCTCTCAGTGTTGGAGGTCAACACTAGGAGTGCTTGTGAAAGGGAAGACCCTTCTCTTTTGTCAGGGCAGGTTTTCACTCTGGATGGAAAGGCATAAACCTACCCTGTAAGAAACACACATATACGGACATATGTCTGGAAAACCCTGAAGATAAATGTGCTCACCTTCCCACAATGCCCTAGACTAAGCCAATGCTACTCTGTCAGGCCAGACCCTAACTGGAGCTCCTTAGGAGAAAGAAGTCTGCAGAACATATTTTAAATGGGATGCTAACAGTTTTCTGTCGCTGATAGAGCAGTCCTGGAAGATTCTGTGATGGAGTATATTTTCACTAATATGGTAGAGAATTTTGCTTTTCCCATAATGTTATTGAAGTTTGTAAATTACAGTAAAATAATGCACACTCGACTTAATGCAAGAGTCAACTTTACTACACCTCATTATTGTGTAAACACAGGAACTCATACATGGGCATACATACATGTATACACCCCGACTGACTTTTTCACTTCAGGGGATGTGTTTTCAAACTCTGGCTTCCATTTTCTATCCCCTTGCCTGATACAATTGAAACTTCAAGTCTGCATCTGGTTTTTGTCTGCAAGGTAAGTAATGATCCTTCTACACAGCCCCAATGATTTCATATGAAGGTAGAAGCCCACCTGTGTGTCACCACTTTTACACACAATTTAAGATCTTCAATGTGTAAGTGATGGCATAATCAGGCATTAAGTTGCATGAACTGCTTAAACTGTCTGGCGGAAAAAAGTTGCTCCTTTCTCATTCACTGTGCAAGTACAAATATAGAGGCCTGTTTTAACATTAGCTTGCAGATTAGTCTTTGTTTCCTGAAAGTGAAAGAAAAAAAGTGAATTTCTTGCTCTGCTAAAAATCAGGAAAGCAAAGAAACAAACAAAAAGGAGGTGGGAAGCCTTCATTAAAGCAAGCCGTTACAATTAATTAATGATCAAAAAGGGAGGCGCTGCCAGCCAAGTTTTTAACATGTAATTTTCTAGTATGTGAATACAGTGAACCAGAAATTGTGAACCAGAAATTGAATGCTTAGTGGTGACATACATCATCCTCACAGACAATAAGCAGCATGTGGTTTCACAAGCTGGGGTCACATCAGCTTGTAGTAACTGGATGTCAATTATTTTCCTTGGAAACAATGACTATTGGCAGCATTAAACTCCCAGGCTTTTGTGAGAACATAGTATGTTACCTTGTGAAGATGGCAATGATACTGCCTATTGCTACTATATATAATGTGTCTGCCTAATGCAATGGAAACATACTTCTTTTCATCTGCTGCATGTCTAACCTTTTGGTTTGATCGATGATGTTGTGTGAGTGAAGGTGCCAGGATTACTGAATCATTCTTGATTAATGGTGATATCATCAGCAGCAATTTTTTAGGTTTAAAGTATTGGTTAGTGCTCAGTACTGAAAGGAAGTACATTACAGAGGTAGAACCACAGAACACAAATCTGACTCAACCAAGCCTGAGATTTATTGGCATTTCTAAAACATGCAAGATATGGAGATATTATTTATGGGGTGAATCTGGTGCAGAAAAAAAAAATGTTTTAAAGCCAGTTTCAAATGCTTTTCTGTATCTCTTATCTCTCTATTCTAAAAATTAGTTTAGCTGCCTAGCCATAATTTTTCAAAAGCTTATGTTTATGAAGAAGCTGAAATGTTTCTGTTTCCTTCCTTAGTTATTCCCAGCATGAAAGATACTTTTATACACTCTGTTATCATTGTAATTAATGAAAACTTCTGGTGACTACCATATTGAGAGAAGAAACTGCTCTGGATCTTAGGTAATCTGAGTTCAGTTTTAACTTCAGATTTAAAATTATTCCAATATTGAAATGTCAGTGGGAAGTAAGCATCTAAATAGCCACTAAAAATTACCTAGCGTCTTATCTCTCCTTTGGATAGAAAACTGTTAAATGTTGGTAACACATTTTCCAGCACCCTTTATGTGTTCAGACAGTAAAATCTTTAGAATACTGTTTGTCTCTTCCCTATCTGCACATATAGAAGAAGTAAATCTCCCATCTCACCTGTGGTAATGTAAGGAATATGAGGAAGAAAGGGAACAAAAATGGAAGATCTAGTAGAGTAGGTTGAATCTGCATGGTTTTTTTTCAATTCATAACCAACCCCAGTACAAGCACAAGAATTACAGTGATGTAAAACTGGTAAGAGAAGAGAATCCAGCTCTTGGATAAATTCAAGAATGAGTCTTTCACGTTGTTTTCAGAGGACTTTTCAGAATGAGCACAACAGGCTTTGAAAACTGCCTTGGAAAAGAGAGTGGTAAAACAGATGTTAAAGATTAGTTAAGAGTTTCTTAGTCACTGAACCACAACATAATTTGATTTTGCTGCTCTTTTGATAACAGCAGCATTTCTGGAGCATACTTGTGTACAATAAGCACAGATCTCTGTTTCTTTTTCCATTAATGGAAGTAACCTCTAGGGAAGAAAACTTTTCCAGTGTTAATTAGGCTTGTTTTCAGTAAACTTTTGTGCTAGATAGAAGCTTATAGTTAAATATTCTTTTATATTTGTGAACAGTTTTTATTGGACTGTGTCTATGTTTTCTCTTACTCCTTTCAGAGCTGTTAAACTGAGGAATAACTGTTGGGGGAAATATGTAGTTTTTTTCTTTTGTAAATCCATTAATATTCCTCACTATCAATGTGTCTATGTTAATGTAATTTTCAGTAGGTTCATAATGTGGGCAATCCCAGCATCTCCTAATCACTTTCTATTGCCTGGAATTTGCATATTTTGCAAATGAACTGGAGAGATGTGCTGCTGTGCTTCAGATGAATATAAATCCTGTGGAGTATTTTTTACGAAAAGTCCAGTGAGTTACTGTGTGCTTTCTGCTTTGCTTTAAACAAGCATTTGTAATGCCTAGATAAATGTAGACAGGAACAACATCTTTTTTTCTACAGAGCAGGCATACTAACTATAATGCTATGAGCACACAGGATTTTCTGGTCGGTGTTCTCCATACTTGAAGGAAAAGTTTCCCTTCTGTTATAGGCTGTAGTGTAGGTAGATATTCTGTAAATATCTTCACTTTCACAATATGACTATGACCACATTTTCATAGTGGGCAAATAGAGCAAATTAAATTGCTGGTCTTTGTATCAATGGACTGTGCTTGGCAATGATTTGTCTGTAAGATCACTAAGTAATGAAACTTTTACAAGCCTGTGAGAGAATATGTGCGAAAAAGGAAACTAGATTCTGGTGCGTTAGTTGGTCTGTGTGTGTATCAGTTAACCACAGAAGGACACTAAGCAACATTAATGAGCAACCGCTGAGCAGAGATGAACAGGATAAAGGAAATGATGGGAAAAACCCTTCTTATTTTCCATCAATAGTTCAGTCCTAGGATCAGACCTGAATTTGGGGAATGCTCCAAAAACTGCTGCCTGGACAGTGTTGGATCATACTAAATGCTTGCTTAGAAGTAATTTAAAATAAACAAAGAAAAAGTGGAAATTATATTTGAACCAATTTGATAAACTTTATCTCACTAAATATGCCATTTACCATGTTAGTTTTATTATAATCATTATGTTATTGCGATAGTACTTCTTTAAGAACGAGGCAAAGGAGATTTAAGCACTTGTCTTTACATGCTTCTGAAGTTAAACTTAATAGAGCTAGAAAGAAACATTGGGTTTTTTTCTTCCATCAGAAATTTTAAAACACTTTTTTAGTCTGGGATAATTCTTGCTTGAACTCTGACCAAAATCTCAAGGCATGTTAGTTTGCCTAAACTTCTACTTACAGCCTACAATTTTTTTTTTTTTTTTTTTCATTCAGATACCAACCTTCAGAACTCCTATAAGAAGGGATGTTCTCCTTCTCCTTCCCCTTCAAGGAGCACTGAACAAGCTTCTAGGTAAAAGTAATTTTGTTCTACAAGCTGACACTTTATTCTGTGTTAATTCTAATGATGTCTAGGAAACATGAAAAGAGTGATTTTGTCCTTTTATATGTAATATTTATAAAATCTCATTTATTTTAATCTTGTTCTTATGCCTGATATCATTACCAGAATCCTTTGATAAAAGTATACATTTATTAAGCTTGGTCTCAAATTCTAAGGAATGCTTTTTCTCTTTTCATGTATTCAAACAGGGCAGCAAACAAAATAACTTAGAAAAGTTTACAGTAAATTCTTCCAAATTAATGGCAAGCAATTTTCAAACTACTTATAAAAGGTAAAGAACAAATATGCAATTGTTCTAGATCTCCAAACTACACACACAAATTTCAGATACACATCTGTTCACTGAAAGTACAACTATTTATAGGTAAAAAATAGACCTTTAAGCACACAAATAAGCCAACTGAATCACCTGCTATCTATTCTGCACTCATAAATGCATAGCCAGAACGTGGAAAATGTTCTTACTCAAACACTTCTCTAAATGTTACAGTACTTCATTACTTAAGACAAAATATGTGGGGGCTTTTTCAGATACAAACAATAATAACACAGTGGTAATAGATGTTAAACTTTAAAAGTACTCATAAAGACTATTACAGGATAAAATTCTGAAATCGCCAACATGTAAAGGTAAATGACAGAAAGAAGAAAAATATTTTTTCCACGATCCTATAAAGTTAAGGCCTTTTGTTTCTCTTTCTTTCTTCCACAGTTGCTTCCCACAAGAATACATAAATTCTTTTCTCAAGGGCATATGACTTCTTAGTATAAAGAACTGTAAGTGAGTAATTCTGGGTCAGGAAAGACTATTATCTACTTTATGACAGTAGCTGATAGCAGTCCTCAAGCAAAGAATATAAAATATACAGTAATGCTTACCCATCTTCCAGCACTCTGTGGCTTAGAAGCTTCTTATGTTATGGATGCAATCTTTTTGTTTAAAACTTTAAATAGTCTTTATTTCATTAATGTGTTTAATTGCTTTTTGTATGTATTTATAATTTGACACTAACTACTTCCTTTTGCTGCAAGGCTCTTCCATAGTCTATCTGCAGCATGGAACAAGTACTTGCTTTTGTTTTAAAGCTCTGCATAATGATTTCTTTGTGTTAATTTTAGTGCCTTCATTATCAGAAATATTGCATAATCACTCTGTTTCTGCACACCTCCCATGATTATACAGTTGTTTCCCCTTGATTGTTTCTTTTCAAAGTTGAAGGAGTTTTTTTTCTACGTCCTTTTCCAACCTGATCGTTACTTATGAAAAGGCAACTATTTCCTCTATAACTTTTTTGACTGGTGGGGACCAAGCTGTCACTACTTAACACTCAAGATGCAGGCACATCATAGATTTATACAGTTGTGTAATGATGCATAGTGTTGAATTCTCTATTATTTTCTGAATAAGTCCTACATTTTGACCATTTTTTGGATTAACACTGTTCACAATGACTCTCAAATCTCTCTCCTGTGTAAAGTAGGTATCTTAGAGCATGTCACCCAGCGCATATGTTTAGGGCTATTTTTCGTCACGTGTGTTACTCTGAATTTATCATTCTTGAATACGATCTGCCACTTTATCACTTAGTCTCTTGATACCATGACATTCTCTGTAGCTCTTTAGAGCCAGCTGTTTTTATGATCCTCAGTAATTTTGAATCACCAGCAAACTTTGCCATCCCACTAATTACTCCCTCCTACATATTATTTTTCAATATGGTGAACAGCAAAAGTCCAGACACAAATCCTTGTTGGATGTGCCTGAAAAGTGATCATTTATTTACCCCTTTCTTCCAAAGTCCTTTAGCTGACTATTAATTCACATAATCTTAAGAACCTTTACTGAGTGATCTTGCCCAAATTTTTTCAGTGTTAACATACAATGTATTTTTAAATACCTGGATAAAATTCATATTGAGTGAAAATTGACTCATGATGGTAGCATAAGACAATGGGAAACTATTAATGTTGCTGCCTACCTAAAATCTAAATATGTCTAAAAGGACACAATAAGTACACAACATTTTTTCTTAGCCTTTGATGAGGTGCTGTAGTCCTGAGTATCTGTGTCCCTGATAATGCTTTAGCCAGGAAAACGAACTCTCTTCTTTATAAGGGAAAGGTTGAATTCTCAATATTTTGTTGTTGTTTGTTTGTTCTCTCATTTTTTCCTTTGCTGTTCTTTACACTTTTCTGTGATCCGGCATTGACCCATTTACAGAAAACAAAAATCCTGTTTGAAGTACAGAATCCAGAAGGATGACAGCATTATTGTTCTGGATTTAGGCATTTTTATAGCAGTGCTGCTGACAGAAGTCACACAGAAATGGCTCTACTGTCCTTTGAATCCCCCAACAATAACAAAATGTGGTTCTTGTTATAGGGCAGTCATGGTTAATCTTCTGTACAGCACAAGCGGTCTTATTCCTTTGCATTGCATTCTGTTCATTACTTATTGCTTGCCCTGTGTTTATCTGCATTCTAATTTGTGTTTAATAAGAAAGGTTCTCCCATTTCCCCCAAAGGCATTTAACTGAAGTGAAGGTGACCAGCAGGTGGTTTGCATAAAATTTCATTAGCCTCTTAGATTGTTTTTGACACCTTTATGAAAGAATGCTTCATTACCATGCAAATGGTCATTGGCCCTGTTTCCAAGCTAATCGCCATGTAACATGACATATGTATCACAATGTTATATTCTCTAAGACTTATATGATTAATTCAGCTAATTTCAGAGTTATAATGACACACTTAAATAACTGCAGAATGGCAAATATCTCATAGAAGCCATATTATATTATGCCATTAAGTGTATCCAGTACTATTCAGACAAGAGAAGAACCAAAAAAATGTGTTTGTTTGATCCTCTTAGCCTTTGAGATAAAGAAAATGATGATTTCTTTCCAGCTTTGAGATGACACTAAGACAACTCAGTACAAGAACTAGTATTAACTTTCCTTTCTTTGGTTATTTCTTGTGAATATGAATAAATGAAGGTCTTTTTACTTACAAGTTTGTAACTGAGTAATGCTTGTAATTTCCAAGAAGTGCAATTTTCAAAACATTTTAAAATAAGTAAAAAAAAAAAAAAAATCCCAATTTAATTTTTTTGTTTAATATTAATTGTGTTCTTTTCATATTGCTGAGTTGTTTACATATCAGATTTTGGTCTTCATTTTTATTATCATTTCTAGCCTGTACATTAAGCAATAGAAAATTTCACATCAGTATCCACAGACTGGTTGCTTATTTTCAATGCACGTATAGTTTGCATCTACTCATGTAGCATTCTAATTTTTCTGAATGCTGCTCTGAACATAGCTTTTGAACATAGATTCACTGAGTTTCAAGTAATACAAGTTACATACATGAGGAAATACTGTGAAAGTAGAGTGATTTTTACTGAAATCCTTTCTTCTGGGAGTACTTATTTAAAGAAAGATCATTTGAAGGTAATGAGACTACAGTTTTGTTTTAATAACTGCCATCCACATACAGCAAAGCATGGGAATTTACATGTTTTTATGAATTTTTTTTTGCAGATAATTAAAATAGAGGATTATAAGAATTTGGAACTGCAGGTAGCCAATACTGAGACTGTTGGATGTTTCAACCCAATTTAGCAAGTACTGAAGTATAAATGCCTGAAAACTGACACTGAAGTTGCATGTAGGCCAAAAAGCCACAACAATATCCTATGTAGTGGACTGAGAATTTGTACTTGTTTTTCACAAATATGTAGCAACAAAAATATTTCATAAACTTCATCTCTTTAGAACTGATTTTTTTTTACCATAGGGAATTATTTGTCTCTATGTTTTTTATTGTAACATGTAACATGTATGCACTTTAATGTAACTTATTGTTAATATTTTTGTTAACAATTCAAGAGCTACCTTTCAACACCAAAAATTATAGAGCTTTCTCATCCTGCCTCATGTATGCCTGTCTGAAATGTATGTCACTGGCAAATATAATTTTATGGACTGCATGCAATTTCTGTGAAGGACTGAAACCTCTAGCACAAATTTACAACCGGGAGTGCAACTGATGTACTTTCAGCTGGTCTACTTGCCTTAATGAAGTGCCATCCATGTACTGGCCTAGTAGGTAAGGTGACTGGCAGTTGATGGTGCCAAAGAGCTTCCAGTGATCTGATTGCCACAGACCCTGAGATTATCCCCTGTAGGACTGTTGCTTTAGGACCTCCCATAGATCCTTCCTTGAGGGCACTGCCTATCCACACCTTACCCTCTCGGGTCCCCTTGCATCCCTGCCTCTCTGCAGGACCCAATAGGTACACAGTCACCGCATGCATAAACTTGTTTCTTCCTGAAGGAAAGTGCAGGTTCTTCAAATAGCTGCCCTGCCTGATTTATAATAGCATATTAGGATTCTGTTAGTGCTCTCTATGTATAGCTGGAGCTCTAGTAATCATAGATAATGATGTTATTAAACCAGCATCCTCAGGAAGGGCCTGTGTAAAAATGGGAATGGTCTAAAAAGTGTTACACACCAGATGATTAGATAACTATGGCTTTCATATCTTGCCTATCATCACAACAGTATGATGATGAAGATCACAAACTAATAGTGCTTTTCTGAGGTCTGGGAACCAAATTAAATGAATTTATTTCTATATGATTGTTACTCTTTTTTCTTTCCTTTTCAACTATATAGGTGTAAAGTGAAACTCACACTTATCCTCATTTGGAAAGAGGACTCTTTCGGCACATTCACAACTATGCATATCCTGGCCTGGCTTGGTGGCCCAGAAGGGTTTGAAGTGAGAGTACCAGACTGCTAGCATGAAACTAATTGCAGAATTTCAGTCTTAGCAACTCTGTAAATGATATTCAATTAGCTAATTGACAATGTTGCTGTCATAACAATGGTTGCTGCTACTACTGCAACTGCAGACAATTTCTGACTTTAACAAGCAGTGTCATCTTTTCTGAAATTCATAAGTTGTTATGATAAGAAATGAAATTATGTGACTTAAAGGACCATGTCTTATTCTGATATATGACTTATTCAATTAGTGGCATAAATCTTACTGAAAATCATGGAAATAAGTCTCAAAAATGGTATCGGAAAAAGATTTAGGCTTCTGAATCATTTAGCAGCTTAAAGAATTACATCAAATCTCAAAACTTTCTAATCAAGTTTTAGTATTTATGCCTTTGAGGTGTTTACTTGCTGTAATAGTGAAGACTTGTTAGTCAGTGTGGAATAAGTATAATTAATGTAAATTTCAGGAATAAAAAAATGACCTGTTCCACAGGAACTTCGCAAATCATTATCCTTATTTCATAATTTATCAAACGGACCCTTAACCCTTTCTCTTTTTTTTTTTTTTTTTTTTTTTTTTTTTCTGAAGAATCACAACATTGGAATGACTCTAGTCAAGAAGGGAGGGTAGTTTCAAAATTGCATAGTGTGCATCATAAATCTCCAGCTAGTGACCTTCTGCTCTTTTATTAAGAAACAAAATCTTTTTAAGCATTTCTGCTGACTCAATGGTTAATACAGCATAGGGAGAGTGAAGTGATTTTTCTTATAAACTAATCTCAGGCCATTTCAAATTGCTATACATCATAACCAAGTCTCTAAATCCCATGAAAAGATGAACGGCCAATCACTGACAATCTCTGAACATCTGTTTTGCATTTCAATATCTTCACCATTTGAATAGTACTAAAGTATGGTATAGTGCTGGGTATTTTCTAGTCAAATACATTGATTGGCATATTTCCATTACTTTGATATTCTACTATTTATTTGTGCTATGTGTATAACATACAAACTATATGGTAGAGTGTGTTAAATGGATGGTATAATTTGTACAGTGCAGTTGTACAATGCATAGAAAGTAAAAGCATATGAAACAGTGAATCTGTATCACAAACTAACTGCAGAAGATAAAAAGCTGACTGGAGGACTTGTGTAACAATTCAAATGCCAGCTGGAAGTCTAAAATCATTCCTCTGTTGTAAGTACTAGTAGACCCTGATAGTAATTACAGCATGGTAATTAACTATTAAATCAACCAGAGCAGTATTGCTCCCTCCCAACCTGTTTCTCCAGCCTCAGCTTTTTTGCCCCAGTCTTGCCTTGGTTGAGATTCAGGAAACCCGTTCACCTTAGAGAACCAGTCTCATGTTAAGTACTGCTTGAACATCACTGCCCAGATCAAGCACAGCACACAACCCTTATCTAGCACTTTTCACAAGAAAAAGCTGGAAGTGACATCTTTCACTGCAGCTTCTGTTTTGGCATTTCTTTGTAAGGTCTTGATAGTGAAACTCTTAGTTGGTCGATTTAGACAGGTCATATGGTATAAATCAACAGTGCTTCTGGGATCAGATAGTCAGGATAAGCGTACAAGTATGAATACAAGGTTAAATTTTATAATTTTCCTAATGTTTACTTAAAACTCTGTTTCCACAAATATTCATTCAAACAAAATCATTAATTAGAACAGCAGCAGAGATATAAATGAGGCTAAAGTGCAGCCACAGTGATTGATTTCAAGATGTAAATGAGTATTTGTAGATTTTTTGAGAGCAGAAATCAATCAGTTTTACTTAAATTGTAAGAAAAATGTAAATAATGTTTATGTACCTTATTCATAGCATTCTCCTGATTTCCCTGCAGAACCATCATGAGGTAGAGATGATGTAGAGTTTTTTTACCCTAACTTCTGTCTTCTTGAGGACCTTGAGAAATACAGTATTCCCACAGCTGGGAACATGAGGGGAAAAAAAAAAAAAGAAAAACAAGAAAAGAGTTTCAGATCTTGCATATCATGCTTGATCAATCTGGAAAAGCCAAGGTCCTATCTGCCTTCAGAACCAACATAAAGTATCTCAAGAGTGTGTGTGAGGGAAGAAATCCCTCAGTAGCGTCCTACATCAGAGGATTCTGATAAGTTGTTATAATTTGACCTTAAACTTTTCCTGGATCAATGTAACTGGACACAAACTGCAAAGTTCTAGCTAAATGCTGCAATGCAGCCTTTGATATCTTACTGCATTATGATTAATTTAATATGTTAATTAATTAAGCATTTCCATGTTTATAATTGAGTGGCTATGCATGGGTAGTTATCACATTACTACTTAAGTACCATAAACAGCTTCCCTCGCTGAAGATTTTTTGTCCTTTTTTGCTTTTCTTTTCAAATGCACTGTTTATATGTAACAATATTCAGCAAATACAAACAGTAAGATAAATATTTATGATCTAAGATACCATAATTTAAATGTAACTTTCTTTTATATGTTTATATTTGTATTTACTAAATGATGCTGAGTAGCCATTATTACCTGACAAATAAGAGACAGTAGTAGTCATGGCTGATGACTGAATCCATCTTAGTCCTAAATTGTTTTAAGATTTACAGAAAAAGTTGCAACTTTAGAAGTTAGTTAAGATAATTTATAAAATCTATGACATATCACATTTTCTATCACAGCAGTATCTTAATCTATTGTATATTTCTGCATTTCTCTTCTGCTAGGTTGCAGATTCACATTCAGTGACGTGACTGCATAAGCTAATATCCACTGTATTGCCAGGCACATTTTCCCACCATCAAGCCACCTTCTGTGTTTGCTGCTACCCACAGTTGCATCCAGCTGTTCATGCAGTGAACTGGGGAATTAATCCAGCTGTAAAAGAGCTCAAACATTTTTGCAGGGACAGTTTAGTATAAACTAGTTCATCAATCAAATCCATTCTGTGGCTGCATAAACACTAGTGATGGCACTGAGCAGGGGCTCCTGGAGCAGAAGAAGCCTGGGGGATGAGGGTGGGCTAGTGCACCTTACAGCACAGTTGCTGCTGAAGAATCACAGCCTCAACCTTAAGGACTCGCCTTCATCTGTAGCATATCTGGGACATATAATTAGCTCATTCTGACTAAGGCCAGTTTTCATCATTGTGCTGTGTACATACATTTTTTTGCGAGGAGCAGTTACATTAACTTTCTGGATTTACTGAAAGCTAAGACTTAAGCTTTTTCTCCCAAATGAGAAACAGGTAGCTGCAAATCTCACAGGCCCAAGTGTACCTACCTTTCTTATATTTATTTATGAACCACCTTGTGCCCTGATCTTGCCTCTGGATCTGCTAGCATGGACTTCTGTGCCTGTCACTTAAATCAGTAATGCTTCACAGAGGCCCAAAGGGCCATGCCAGTAAATGATGAGAAGAGATTTAAGCAAGACAGTTAGAGAAGTAAAAGTACTGCCATAGTTGGCTTCAGTATCTTTTTTACTTTCAACTAAAATTTTTTTCAAATACTTAATTCTCTTTAGAATATTTTCTGCTGAAACTGAAAACGATAATTTTAATGTGCAGGTCTTTCTATTCTATCCTCTGACAAAACAGTTGAACAGCCACTTTGAACACTAGATTGATGTTTCTGGAATAAAGTTTTAGGAACCCCCTTAATTTGGTCCATTCTTGTTTTGGAGGAAGTGTAAATGCAGTCTTACAGATTCATCTTTTGCTGAGAAATACCTAGTTTGCAGTCTTTACCTCTACTCATTAGCACTGAGGTTGTCTGTATTGCCTACTAATAGTTCAATTTCATTGTACTGTTTTTGAGCAGAACTGAATACCAGCTTGCCACAATAATGTCTATTGTTAGCAGTAAGGGGACTTGGGCTCAGCACTCCAGTGCCTTCCCAATGCAGTATCAAATCAATAGCTCTAGAAAGCTGAATTAGAGCTGGTAGTTGAAGCTGAACACATTTCCCATTCTCTCTACATTATTCCTACAAGTGATATCTTTCAGAGGCAGTGCTTTCAGGAAGAAAAATAGTGTACTGCTCTTGTGTCGGGGTTATGTATTTGTAAAACTACTCAGGCAGCAAGAGAAGTTGAATATTTCAGTATTTGTCTAGTCCTACTCGATGGATACAGAAAAAAAAACCCATACTGAATGAAAGGTGCTACATTTCTTTAATACACACTAGTGCAGATTTCTGAGCTAATTTTCTAACAAGGAGTGAAAGTGCAGCAGTTGTGCTTGTTTGAAAATACTTGGCACATCTGGCAGCTATGTATCAAAGCTCCTTGTTTGTTAACCCACATCCTTTGCAACGCAGTTGTTAGAGAATCAGGGCGCATGTCTGTTTGTATTTGCTTTGTGTGGCAAGGTTTTGGTAGTGGGGGGGGAGGGGGGAATATTACAGGGTTGGCTTCTGTCAGAAGCTGCTGAAAGCTTCCCCTGTGTCCGACAGAGCCAATACCAGCCGGCTCTAAGTTGGACCCGCCGCCGGCCAAGGCCGAGCCCGTCAGTGATAGTGGTAACGCCTCTGTGATAACATTTTTAAGAAGGAAAAAAAGTTGTGGGAGAGACAGAATCAGCAGCCGGAGAGAGAATGAGAACATGTAAGAGAAACAACCCTGCAGACATCAAGGTCAATGAAGAAGGAGGAGGAGGAGATGCTCCAGGTGCTGGAGCGGAGATTCCCCTGCAGCCTGTGGTGAAGACCATGGTGAGGCAGGCTGTCCCCCTGCAGCCCAGGGAGGTCCATGGTGCAGCAGATCTCCACCTGCAGCCCAGGGAGGACCCCACGCCAGAGCAGGTGGGTGCTTGAAGGAGGCTGTGACCCTGTGGGAAGCCTGTGCTGGAGCAGGCTCCTGGCAGGACCTGCAGATCTGTAGAGAGAGGAGCCCACGGAGCAGGTTTTCTGGCAGAACTTGTGGCCTCGTGGGGGACCCACGCTGGAGCAGTGTGCTCCTGAAGGACTGCACGCTGTGGAAGGGACCCACACTGGAGCAGTTCATGAAGAACTGCAGCCCATGGGAAGGACTCATGTTGGAGAAGTTCATGGAGAACTGTCTCCTACAGGAGGGACCCCACACTGGAGCAGGGGAAGAGTGTGATGAGTCCTCCCCCTGAGGAGGATGAAGCAGCAGAAATAACATGTGATGAATTGACCATAAACCCCGGGTAGGTAGAGAATCCGGGAGTGAAGTTGTGCCCAGGAAGAAGGGAGGGGTGGAGGGAAGGTGTTTTAAGATTTGGTTTTATTTCTCATTACCCTACTCTGGTTGATTTGTAATAATCAAGTTAATTTTCCCCAAGTTGAGTCTGTTTTGCCCATGACGGTAATTGGTGAGTGATCTCTCCTGTCCTTATGTCGACCCACGAGCCCTTTGTTATATTTTCTCTCCTCTGTCCAGTTGAGGAGGGAGGAGTGATAGAACGGCTTTGGTGGGCACCTGGCATCCAGCCAGGGTCAACCCACCACACTGTTGAAAAACCATTTCCCTGCAGATATGCAGAGTACAACCTGAATAAATCAGCTAGAAGGGCCCAGAAATATACAGACGTAAAATGTGCACATTAATTGATATGTTCAATAGCTGCCTATGAAATTGCAGAGTAAGTTTTTCACACTAAGCAATGATAACAGTAAGTACATCATGTTACCTTCCAAAAGCTGAATCAAAAGAGCTAAGGATAAAAAAAAGTTTTAACTTTTACTAATAAGTCAGCCATATAGAGTCAGGAGATACGATTTTTCCAATGCACTTTGTATCAGATCTATATTTTACAGACGTAGAAAAAAAATTGTGGGAGGACTCAAGGTCCTCTCTGATGCTAAGTAGAGATTTAGAACTAACATTTTATACAGGATAATTATTAAAGGTAGAATTTCCTCTAGACACAATCAATGTAGAGCTGTTTACAGTAGATACCTGCACACTTTTATCAAATATTTTCTCAGTGTATGGAGAAACGACGGCTCACAGGGAGAGAATGTTATAATAGTCTAGCAGATTGCCATTTTATGTGTAGATCTTGGTATTGGTAGCACTTCTAATATACGCTGCAAAATACTGGCTGTTTCACAGGTGACTTGAGGACCAGTAACTTGCTAACCTGAGTCTTTGGAGTTTGCTAATCATAGAGCTCTTTAAATTGATTTTTGTTGGCAGGAAAGGTTGTTTGTTGGAAAGGTTGAGGTGCTTTTGCCTTTTTTGTTCTGCAGGCTCTGTACGAGAGCTCTGTGGCCACACCACAGAGACTGGTGCATTCACTCTCCACAGCAGGTTGCAGTGCAAAGGTCCCCAAGCTAGCAGAAGATGTTTAAACTCCAGAGCTGGAAGATGGATAAATTCATAGATGCCTGTGATTGCTCAGAGATAATACGCCCAGCTAACAGGCAGATCTATTTAGCTGGGATGTAGCACTGTGCTGATTCTGCTGTGCTGTTTTGGAAAATATGTATGTTCAACACCCCAGTTCACTGTGTAGACACACCATCTTGCTCAGAGGTCTCTAATGCAATGCTCCACTGGGCTCCAAAGACTTGTTTGTATCTGGAATATTCTAAAGACCTGTACAAGATGAAGCTTGCACGTTGAAAGGATCATACGCCTGTCCACAGATCTTGTCCTGTTCTGTGTAAAAAAGTGAGTAATCACCTTAGAAGATGATAGGCGAAGTCTCCATGAGAAATAATAACAAAGGTATTGTATGATATTGACTCACTGAAGATCTCAGGCAGCTACTTATATGACTGACTATAGTTACATACAGATTCAATTCTGTGAATAGTTCTTTGAATAGTTCCAAAAGGGCAGAGGTCTGCTGTGTGCTTCAGCAAAGAGTTGCAGAGGGAGCAGTGGTGTTGTGCAGCAAATTATTGATAATTTCCTGACTACTTTGTCCTTTTATTCCATGTGAAACTTGCAGACAGTATGAATACAGGTATGGTTTATGTCCAAAGGCACACTTTGCTTTAAATAAATAAACATCAGCAGTATAGTGTGAAGACCTCCACATCTGGAAAAGATTGTTCCCCTTTAATAAAATAAATAAGATTTAAAAAAAATCTGTCATTCTGTTATGTTTATTTTTACCCTATATAGATAGTCCCCATTCCTGACTTAGGAGCTGTCACCCTTGTCCTATATTACTGTGTCCTAACTGGATGTGCCAATGACACTGTGATAACTAGCAGTCAACATTTTACAGGCATTAGCATAAAGAATACATTACACTACCATTCAAAGACTACATTGACACATTATGAAGTTGTCTATTATTATTATTATTATTATTATTATTATTTAAAAGTTTGACAACTGAGCTTCAACATCTGATATGGTTTGCTTCCTGGTTGCTTAGAGAACCTTTTTTCTCCAGCCCTTCATATTTCAAAACAATAAGTGGATTCGGTGTCTGTGTTTGAACTAATAATCACCCCTTTCAATATATGATAAATCATTTATGGAGACTGTCATGACTTAGATTCAGTTTTGAGGTCTGATAACAGGTAGACTTCATAGTCCATCTTCAACAATTAATAGGGTTTTGACTTAACTGTCCTGGGACAGTAGATTTTTATTTTTGTGTTGGACAGTTGTGTGGTTACATCAAGTTTCCCATTCTTTACCCCTCCCCACCATCCCTTTTCATTTGGTGAGAATACTTGGAAAAACAAGGAGCAAAGGGAAGTTTTTGTTTGTTTTGTTTTGGTTTGGGTTGGGTTTTTTTTACAATAGGGAAAAATACATGGTTTGTATGTCTCAACAAAACTTTAAAAATGCCTCCACAGAAGTAAATTCCTCTCTTGGAATGTGACAGACCTTTGGATTATTTTATTATCCTACCACTTAGTTTTGGCATAAATTAAAACAATTTCAAAAATTTAGAGGGAAAAAAAAAAGCTAGTGTTATCTGCTGAAAGAATAGACTGTTTTCTGAAAGAGTAGATGACACCTTGTTCGGTCTGAACATCCTAATTCCTAGCATAGTTGTTACCTGCTTAAGTGCTCCTCCATTCTCCTCACCCAGCACCTCGTGGACTTTAAACAGGGTAGAGAGATAAAATTAGCATTTTAATTTATTCATACATCATAGGGTGAAAACAAATCAATAAATAAATAGAGCTTCAGACATATCTCTTAACAGAGATATCCTTAGAATTTACTGAATCTAAGTGCTTATAACGTCATACTGAAATGCATAATTCAACGCTGTGGAATACATTTATATAGCAAAGATGTGTTTTATATGTATGTATAAATATATACCTAGTCTCTCTGGTATAGTCTCTCTACACTTCATCCTTCTTTGGATTTGCCAAAGCTCTCAGACAGACAAGACTGGGCATAAGAATTATAATTCTGAAGAACTGGTTACAAGAACCAGAATCCAGTAATTTAATTTAAATATATAAAAGTCAAAATAAATAGTGAAATATTCCTTCCTTCTTTCTCTTTCTGCCCTCCATTCCTGTGGTTTTCATCAGCATTTTTGGCCTTGTGGGATTATTAGGTGTCCTGTTTGTAAATAGACTACAGTGTTTGTAAAGAACTCCAAAAAAGTGTTGCCAAATTTGCCATATTCATTTAGGCATTTTATTAACCAAAAATCATCTTCCACGCTCCTCCATATTGACAGCAACCCTATACTTAATCTAAACTTAATCTGATCTCGCAGCAGATTTACAGTGGAGTATTGCTAGCAATTTAGCAGAACTAATCTTGTCCTATGGTTGCCTATACCTGTCATTAAATATTTTCTATTCTTTATGATTTGAGAAGTTAAATTTCAGTATTTCTGCTTTTGGTCGTTTGTTTTTTTTTTTTTCCCCAACTTCAGAATTCTTCTTCCATGCCCTAATTGGTAGGCAATTTATAAGAAACATTTCGTTATCACAGTTACACAGTATTTTTTTAATGGATGAATGTTTAGCATCTTAGGGAACAGAAAATGCTTTTCAATGGCTCACTACAGTTTCCTTCCATCTCCAGAATCTCCACTGCTCATTTACACTACACGCCTGATAACTTTTTCAACTTACCTGAAGGGTACTTCTGTTGAGTAGAGGCACTCCGAGGCAAAATCAATCTTCCTAATGGTGGAGAGAATTGTGCCACCTCAGTTGGTATTACAGGTTATTTAGCATAAACATATGTGTTCCCATTAAGGACCATCCACATTCAAGTAAAATGAGTCACTTGTGTAAGAAGTTTTGTTTATAAATCTGAGACTAATTTCCCTAGTCTATTCTGTATGTGCCATGTGGTATAAAATTGTACAAATGTCAGTGTGCAGCCTTGTAATATATTTCTCTGAGAGCAAAATGTAAAGTCATTATGCAGTATATTTCTCAGCAGATTTATAAATAAATAGAACATGAAAAATAAAATCAGTTCTAGGTGAAGACCTTCACTACTTATCTCAGTTAAAAATGCAAATATTTCTTCGGTAACAACAACCTACTGACATGTTGGTTATATTAATATAGAGTTAATACAGATTATATTAATTATGTGCACAGATAATGACCTGTTGGTTAAAAGGTTCCATTCCCACTGGCTTTTATAGCTGACTATATGCTCCACATGCACACAACTGTACTGTGGCTGCCCTTGTCTGAAAGAAGGCTCTTTTCAGTCTTGCACAACACAGAGAGATGTAGTCAGTCAGGTTTTCAACTTCCTCGGAGGTGCCCTCTTTCAAGCTAGAGTCTCTTTCATCT
Organism: Aviceda cuculoides; assembly: GCA_035590195.1. Taxonomy (NCBI): domain Eukaryota; kingdom Metazoa; phylum Chordata; class Aves; order Accipitriformes; family Accipitridae; genus Aviceda; species Aviceda cuculoides. Next base: position 5,374,031 of record JAVJGG010000029.1, read on the forward strand.
GTAATAGTCAGACAGGAGAGTTTTGCATTTCAGAAAATGTTTAGTCTATATTTTGGCTGCCTTTTATGTGCTAAAATCTGTGGAAATCTCAGCTTTCCTGAACCTGCCTGAGCCTCTTTCGGTACTCAGCGTTCACCCAACTACTCCTATGCCACCTCAGGACTCTGCCTGACTCCTTGTATTAGCAACCCTGTTAGCACAGCATTGCTTGCATTAGCCTTGTTAGCATAGCATTGGGATTTTTGGCAGCAGTACCTGTACACTCTGGAAGTAGTTTTCTTCCTGCTTTTCATCAGACCATTCTCTACTTGTATTTCTGGTGAGGGAGAGGGGGTCCCCATTGCAGGTGTGGGCTGTTGCTTGTTAATATTTAGCGCATCTGGGCTGTTGAGTAGCTACCAGCTGGGAGAGACTGGGCTTGGGCAAGTACAGCAGGGACTGTAGAGTAGCTGCTATGGGTCTCAGCGGTAGCTGGCATAAGGGCTGTAGCGTTTGTGTATGATGCTGGCTGGCACAGTATACTGTGTTTGACCAGTGTTGCCTATTAAATTTGGATCTCCCGGCATTTGTGGTTACAGTGCTCAAGGGAAATGTCAGACCGCAGGCTCCAGATGAAAGCAGTGCTCAGAAGCTAAACCACTGGGAGAGGGATTACAAATATCCTGGTCTTTGCTGTGGGCATATGTGTCACCTTCTTTAGTGGGTCTCCTGTGGAAGAGTTTTGGAGAGCAGAAACCTGTAGCTGTTGTGACACCAGAGGCAGTACAGAAAATGGGAAGGTCTGAGGGTGCTGCTTGTGCTGGGGAGCTTTTGATGGCATTCAAAGCTGGCCTGCTTTGCAGATAAACCAGGGCCGTGTACTCAAAGAAGCTGAAATGTGAAGATGAGGTGTTGTAAACCTCACAAACCTGCTTCCTGAGAAAAATGTGGACAGCCCAGGGGAACTCCTGCCAGTACCACTCCTGGCTGTGAACACACCCATGAAGCCTATGGGTCTGCACAGTATGGCGCCATGGAGCAGTCAGGAGGTTCAGGTGGAGCAGCTATGTCGCTTTCATGACACCACTGAGTGATCCTTAACTCCACGACTGACTAGGGCAGCAAAAGAACTTGACCTCTTTGTGCTGATAAAGGTACTATAAGTAAACAGTGTAAGAAAAGCCAGTGGAATTCCTCTCTATTCAGCAAATATTTCTGACACTTTCTGACTAAATCTGATTACATCCTACACAGACAATGACATCATTATATGCCATCAACAATGGTTGTAAGAGTTCACACTATCCCTGTAATCCATGTAGAACTTTATATGACAGAATTTGATACCAACCTTGAAAAGGGGAGTCTTAAATAAAGACAGTACATACCAGAATAAAGCTGTTAATGACAGCTGTCAGGGTTATGAAGTAATTCAAAAAAGGAGGTGTTTAAATTAGTGTTGTGCTTTTGTGGTTGTCATGGTTTAACCCCAGACAGCAACTAAGCACCACGCAGCCGCTCACTCACTTTCCCCCGCCAGTGGGATGGGGGAGGAAGTTGGGAAAAGAAGTAAAACTCGTGGGTTGATATAAGAACGGTTTAATAGAACAGAAAAGAAGAAACTAGTAATGATAATGATAACACTAATAAAATGACAACAGTAAT
>JAVJGG010000029.1:5375774-5405463 GCA_035590195.1 Aviceda cuculoides
TGGTCTAGTGGGCAGGGAAGATGGTTGGACTCGATGATCTTGTAGGTCCTTTCCAACCTAAATGATTCTATGATTCTCTATGGGACAGAAATAAGAAGGCATCTGATATACTAACAGTTGCTTAAAAATTATCTCTAATAACTGAGAAAAGAATTATAAGATTAATTTTTTTTTGTTAACTGTTAAAATTTAATCTGAATGGTAACTGTTCGCCCCTAAGTATTGACAAGGGGATGCAGAGTACTTTTACCTCTGGATGACTAGTTGAAAATGGGCAAGAATAATAATTTTATCCAAATCTAGTTCTTTTGGCCTAAATCTACCTCTTATATAAGTGCCTAAATCATAAAAATATACTTGTCATTGGTTCTATTGTATTCAATATCACTGGAGATGCTAAACAGGTTTTTCTTTTAATCATGGAGAACGTAAAGCATGTTCTGCTTCTGGATATACTCCAGTGTGGAAACTGTTCTTGAGGACACCAACATTGTCCAAGTCCATTCTGTTCCATTCTTAATTCAGTTGGCAGACCCCAGTTTCCTAAAAGCTGAAACTCAGAATTTAAAATGTTCTTCCATCTTTGAATAAAAAGACATTTTTCACCTAAAATCTTTATTTTAAAAAAATTATCTTGGACTTTTTCTTTAATTCCTTGTAAACACAAAACAGGCCTTCCACAGGCAAGGAAATATGTACAAAGCCCATTGGTGTCTCGTTCTTTTCAGAAACATAAATTTGACCTTAGTGATACATCAGATTATAACTTCCCAGGAGGGGCATGTGGATTCAGAAAATGAGAAGATCTCGGTGTGAGGTGCTCTCCCATGTGAAATGCTACATGACTTGCTTCTGTTCATTTTGTTTTGAATTTCCCAACTGTTTATTGATGTTCATATTTTCTCTTCAATGTGGGCTTAAAGCAGAAGCAAAGTATTTGCATTTGAGCGACAGAATGTTAGAAATGGGAAAATGGCACAAATGGTTAAACTTCATCTCACACATCACTGCTTCCCGTTCCATTGCATGCATTTCCTTTCCATTATCCTCAGTTCAAGGCTGGCAAAATTACATTTTCTCTGTTCCATTTTATTACACTTTGTTTTTAAGTCTTGTGTCAAATACACTATGTTAGTGTCTATGGGCCCCCAAGAGTGAATTAAATGATGTGACTAACATTCCTGAAGGCCATTTTCCATTAAAATCCAGTTCTTGTTTTCTTTCATAATTCTAATTGGTTGTTTTTAATAAGTCTTTCCCACAAATATGTTTAGCTTGCTAGCAATTTTATAGAGTATACAAGCATTATTAATTGTATGCTTGTCTAGTCTGAAGTTCATCAAATATTGCATAGGTGGGAGAAGCCACAGGGAGATCCTTCTTTTTTTAAAAAACTTAGTTTTTGAGACTAACAAATAAATTTCTCAAGAAATTGAACTAGTCTGCAAACTGACTGTATTATCTTCACCTGTAAGCTGCGGTTCTGTAATTGCGAGCTTTGGCCAAGTAGTTCTCTAATTTTTGCTGTTAAGAATCAGTTCCCTCTTTTAGATACGTCACAGACACACAGACCTATTGCAGGAAGTAAGTCCCAAATAATATTCTCCTGATGTAGTCTTAAGTACCTACCTTGCTAAAAATTTTGCTGTTTATTCATTTATTTATCCTGGTAAGGGAGAGAGACATTAAACTGTTTAAGGAACTAGAAAAAGAGAGGGATATAAGATGACAAGATGGCAAACTGGTTAACGACTAAAGATGAAAGTGGAAAATAAATAATAGTGGAGAAATAAACATATGCAAAATGACATGATACTAAGAGAAGAGGAAGATAAAAGCAGAAGATGGACCAACAAGGAGAAAATAGGAAAGAAAAAAAAGAGTAATACATGAAGTCCATATAAAAAAAAGAAAACAAAAAACAAACAAACAAAAACAACAACAAAAAGAAAACAAACAAGAGTTGGAGAAACCAATTGGAGATTTAGTCAGGTAGCTGCACTGCAACACATTTAACAGCAAGCCTGGCAAAGGCAGTGGTCAGACTAGATTAAATCCTCCAAATTGAAATAACATCATCAGTTAAAAGTTGCACTTTGGGCAGGGCATACTTTGCCCTAAGATCAGTACAAGGGAATCACTGTGTTCTAGTAAAGATACTGGTATTATACTCTCCTATGGGGTCATGTATTGCTGTAAAAAAGCAGCTATAAAGACCTTAATTTTTCTACTTAAAACATTACAAATTCTGTGCCTGCTGGAGTTGGCATTCAAAAGGAAAATGCTTACAGGCACTGCCTGGGATCTGTCTCACTAAGAGAAAGCTTTGAGTCTGAGTTGCTTTTTCCTTTGTGCTCAGAAGAATTTAGATTTTTTTATTATTTTATATATCAAACGTCTGTATTTCAAGTCTGTTCCTCCAATAGCTGAGTTAGGCTTAGTTTCAGTAATAAACCTAGAAGAAAAACTTTTGTTTTCTGAATTCCATATTTAGTTCCTGGTTGCTTGATATTTTAAGCACATAAATATTTATTCTACTATAATATCTCAATGGCACAGGAGTGTTCCAACCTTATTAACCAGTGAAATATTAAAGAAGGATCCTCCTTCTCTTAGAACTATATCAAAACTTTAAGGTACATTAGTGACTATGCTTTTTGTCTTCTAAAATCACCAATAATTGTCTGTGCAATGTACAAGAAAAGTGTTTAGTGCCAGCTAAAATAACAGTATTATACAGGCAACCACAAGGGAATGGCTACAGAAATCAAGAGGTGCAGACAGCCTCATAATCATGGCACCACAAATTGTTGTTACAGAAATTGAGTTTCCCAGGACACATCTGCAGATCTTAAAATATTTCATCTTAACTTGTATTTAGAAGTTTGCAGCTGCTCTCTACTTATAGTGTAAGAACTTACTAACAGCTTTTCAGCCATCTGTGGTACAGCAAAATACACTGCAAACTATTCAGAAATTTCTTTCCTCTGAGAGTCCAGCATTTTTTTCCCCAAAATGTTGTTTTACTACCTTCTTCAAGACATTGTTGCTGAATAGAAACATAGTTTTTTGACAAATATTCTTAAATGCAGCAAGGAAGTACTGACTCGTTATTGCCATAATAAACCATGAAGTCTATGAAGCTTTCTTTTAAAACTCCAGTTCATCAATTGTGGCATGTTTCTAAAGCTCCATAATTTTTACTTGCATGAGATAGATACCATACTGCATTAAACTATTTGTACTAATTTAGCTCTTAATTTGTCAACTAGATGCATATTTATTCTCTCTTAATAGGCAGTACAATGGAAAACTTAAAGACACAACAGTCGGCAGCTGACCATATACAGTGAATTCCTTTCCTGGAAAGGATTTGACAGTCAATATTTGTTCTCTTTAATTTCAATGCCAGAATTCAGCTAGTATTTTTTTTTTCCTCTTCAAAATGTTATAATTGCTCTAGAAATAAAAACTGCATTGTATATACAAGCCTACAATGGATGGTAATGTCTGGTCTTGGAAGACATGATTATTCATTAGGCTGTAAGTATTAGCTGATACTTATGTGATGTGTTACAGTAAAGGGATGATAAATAGGATGTGAGAAAATGCCCAGAGGTGAAATCTTGGCTTCATTGAAAAACAATGGCAAAACTCCTATTGCCCATCAGTGAGACGAAGACTCTGTTGTCCATGTGAGAACTGAAATAGAATTTAATTTCTCCAATTGTGAGAACTGGTGTTATGTGATTATTTTATTTGGGTTTAATTCACTGTTATTTCGTCAGGCAAAGCTCCAATTGAAATCTCTTATCTCTTGCAATCAGTGGGAATTTTTCCTAAGGAGAACATTTTGCCAGCAGTGCACAATTTGTTCTTTTTTGTTGTTTATCTTTTGTCCATTTTACTGTTTATATTATGGGAGAATAAGGGAATTTCTGGAGCTGAGGAAAACAAAAAGGAAAAACAGACCATGAAAAAGAAGCAAAGATTAAATAGGGTTAGTCAAGGTTAAATTTATATTGTGTATGTGGAATTAGGGTTGCCTCACTTACATAAACGTTCTGTCACTCCTTTATTCTTCCTCAGAAGAGTGTAAGAAGATAGCATAGTGAAAGGGTTGAAGGAGTTGGCCCTTGAGTTTGCGTGCTCCTCATAGCCATTTTTTCCTATTTACTCTGTGGCTTCCTGCCACAACAAGTCCTCAGGACACTGTCTGGCATCCTGCTCCCAGGTAGCTGCCTCTCCTGCTGATGCTTGGGGAAGGGGCTGGATACCCAACCCATCCCCACTTACCCATCCTCTTTTGCAGCTCCGGCTGCAGGCATCAGCCTGCCTTTCCCAAATCGGTGACGGTCCTGCTAGTGGCTGCCACCACTAATGGACCCCTGTTGTCTCTCAGATGCCTTTCCATATCCATTACCAGTGGCAGGGAGTAGCAGCTTGCAGTACTTCAGGGATGCCAGCCTCCAAGGGGAAAGGCTGCCACAGGGGGTCCACAAGGAAGCACGAGCAGTGGCAGAGTGTGTGAGGAGGAGTGGGGAAGGATAGGCACAGGACGAGGAAGGCACCACTGGTCCACATGGTTTGCAGGGGTGGGCATTCGCCCCCACCTGCCTATGGGGTAGATGGTTGACAGACAAAGACACCACACTTGGGGGAAAATTATTAGGGTCAAACTATTTTCTCTTGCTCTCTGTAGCATTCACCTTTTACTTTTACATTACATGGAGCTTAAGGACAGAGCTGGGCTGTCCTGTGTGGCACAGATGTGACCTGCTCATGCTGAACTTTTGCTCTCCTTCAGAAACCTGTGCAATGGAGCCTCCTAGAAGTCATCTAATCTTGCTTTCAACACTTAACAGGGAAAGAGTCTATTCCTTGACAGTTAATGGAGTAGTTGAATTGTCCTTTTTATCAGCGTATCTAGTTTCTAGTATTAGCTTGCCTTTACCTGCTGATAAAAATCCACCTATTAATTTTTTTTTCATGTGTAAATACTTGTAGGCTAAGAACAACTCATATTACCTTTTTAGCTATTTTAAATATAGATTAAACTAAGGTTTGTAACTATAAGCAGGTTTTAAAATTTCAAGACATTCTTATACAATTACTTTTAAATTCTGAGAACCCTATTGATGTGTTTTGTATTGTGTCAATCAGAAAAAGATGTTGTATTTCAGTAATAGCCTCACTATGATATAGGTAATAAAACCTATCTGTTCAGGATTCATCCAATCGAAGTCCTATGTTAACTTTATTTACATCACTGAAAGACAGGTATGGTTGTGCTAGTCATTGAACAATTTCTTACGAACTCAAAAAAAAGTGCTTGCTAATTTTGTGTTGCATGTTGGCTATTACTGAAAGCCATAAAGAAAAATTGGAATAGAATTTACCCCAAAATTACCATAAGACATTGAAATTTGTTAGATTTTTTCCTTCATCTCAGAAAGTAGTTCATATTTGTGCTATCGATTTAATAAATATCAAAAAAATGCATATCTAACAAAATACTTGAATGTTTCTAAGCCATGCAATAATATAGATACTCTAAAAATGAAATTTTTTCATGTCTTTTGTATTTTTCTCTTATGGTTCATCTTTTAGTCAATTTTGCAGCATGTCAGAAGTACAAATCATTATAGACATTTAACTGCCAAAATAAGGGTAATGACTTGCCGCAATCCCCCCTGCCCCCTCGCCCCCCAGTTTATGTGATGTCCCATGGTATGGAATACCCCGTTGGCCAGTTTGGGTCAGCTGCCCCGGCTGTGTCCCCTCCCAACTTCTTGTGCCCCTCCAGCTTTCTTGCTGGCTGGGCTTGAGAAGCTGAAAAGTCCTTGATTTTAGACTAAACACTACTTAACAACAGCTGAAAACATCAGTGTGTTATCAACATTCTTCTCATACTGAACTCAAAACATAGCATGTATCAGCTACTAAGAAGACAACTCTATCCCAGCTGAAACCAGGACAGTGGTACAGTTTATGATAAAACTTTTAATTACTTGGTCACAGTATTTTTTTTTTTTTTTTCAAAATATGCTTGTATCACTGAACAAACAGCACCAGGCCTTTTCTACAGATGAATCAGAGTAATACCTTCAAGGCATGTGTTTCACACAGTTGCACAAAAAGTACTGTAAGCTCATGTGATTAAAGACTATCATAAATCATTTGTTGAATAGGTAACTTCAATTATGACAATTCCTAACTTTCTAGTATTGAATTAGAAGTTCTTAATGCACTCATAAAGTAGCTTTTTCTGTGCACTTATTTCCTACTTTAGCTTTCTGTTTGGTTTACTTTATTATGTAGTCAAAATGAATTTAGTTTGCCTAATTAGAATATATACAAGCCTATATCATGTTTAGAAATGGAGAATTTTCAGTTTAAATGTGCAATAATTAAGAGCAAATGGGACTGAGTACTTAAAATAGTGACAGCTCTGTATTTTAAAATGTTGGTATGAAGTTGTTTGGCTATAGAGAACAAGAAAAGCAAGCTGGAAAGATGCCATTAAAGGCATACTTACTGAGAATTTTACTTTTATCTCAAAGATCAAAGGAACCCATGATCTTCAGCAAAAATTCAGATTGAAAGTGATGAAATTATAATGCACGTTGAAGATGATAAGCAAAGTAATTGTTTAACAATTTGTGGGAAGGTGGAGAGCTTTTATAAGAGAACAAATGAAGACATGAAGTAGCCCAACCACAAGTTTATAGTCTGTCAGAGGCTGTCTCTAAAGGTGGAAGGGTAACAGCCACTAGATATATTTTTCAACTGAAACTATATTCATATCAAAAAGCAGGATGTACTGTTGCATAATTGGCACAACTGGGGATACATAATATTACTAACTTCTCCATAATTGGTACAGACCATAAAAACAAAGGAATAAAGAACACAATTAGTATAATGAGTTAGACTGTTCAACCCTGACTCTTGGCAAGCACTTACCTAAATATTTCCACTATGTACTCTCTCAGAAATAATTAATATAGAATGGTATGCCTTCTTAACAAAACAGTTTGACCATTTCTAACATTTATTACACAAGTTAGTCAAGAATGTCCACACATAGAAGAAAGGGCCACGGTTTTTGTGTTTGCTCCCATTTTGTCCTGCATGAAACGGAAATGAGAAAGTGTTGTACAGGGACCAATATGTTTCTTTCCCCCACAGTATTATAACATTGATGGAGATAATAAAAAGACTTAATATCATTTTAAAATGTACAGAGGTTTAAGATAGGAAAGCTTTCTAAAAGTGTTCTTCCCATACCTGTGCTGAAAAAAGAGGTTTAACGCAAATCCAGGGCTCTACATTAGCAAATGTAAATAGTATACTTGTATTGACTCAGAGGATTGTTCCTACTTATGCCAAAAGCTAATTTGTCATCAAAGCACCATTCAAAGGTTTGATCTCCCACTGTTGCATGAAGAAATGGAGTTTAAGGATTAAATTTATTTTCCTTTTACATTGATTTGTGGGTAGTTTCGCAATTCTGAAGGATTTGGGGTTTGCTTATACCAGCATGATCTTCTTTACATTACAGGACTTAACATTATATACCTAAAAAGTTCAGAGATGAGTTGAATGACTGAATCTTAACAGTGGCTACTGTCCTCACAGTAGGAATACAGATATTATTCATAAACTGTTCTCACCAGATAGATAGTAATTTTGTTTGTGGTTTGTTTTAAATGAGCTGTTTAAAATTCTGTAATTAATTCAGTGTACACGGAAAAAATGACAGATGGTTATGATAAAGGAACTTAATGCCTCATGGAAACAAGTCAAACCACAATCAGTAACAGATGTTTTCTCCAAAACCAGATTGTGTGTGTGTGTGTGTACATACTACATATATATATATATGTACATAGTTGGAATATGGATTTATATGTGTGTGTTTATGTCTATGTCTATCTATATCCATAAACGTTACTTGAATACTCCCCCCCAACAGGGCAATAGTTGCAATGTTTCTTAGTGCAGTAATGACCTCATTTATTCCTGTAGTTCTACAAATGAATTCTATCAAGGACAATTCCTTCAATTCTCCTTAAATTTCAGAAAACATTTACACAGATATCACTTCTGGTGACTTGTTTGTAAGGTAGAAATATATAGTTGTAATTGTCAAGACAAAAAATCAAAGTAATGGTTCCCCAAATTTTGAGAGTTGTGGTAATACTATACAAAACATTGATTGTACTGCTTATTAGAGCTTTCAGAAAGGCAATTAATGGAAGACATCAGTGAAAATGAGCTGGTGTTTAACAGTAGCCAGAATAGCTGTTAGCTTATGACTGGATGTAGAGTCAGTGAGGCTACAGTATTACAGGCAATCGTTGTTTTTCAACATTATCAAACATTGATCAAAATGCATACTTCATAGCATATATAAATACACATTTTTAAATCTAACCATCATAATCTCACACAGCAAACTTGACAGGTAAAACACAGCTAAAGGGGGACTGGACATTTCAAGACAATATTTCTACATCAGGCTGCAATCTCCAATATTACTAATCTCTCATTCAATCTTGTATTCTGACCAACCCCTTGTGTTGCAGAGAGATGCCATGACTTGGTACATGCTTGGGATGATGGTGTGTCATGAACAAGTAACACAAATATTCAGGGACTGGTGATTTTAGCTCTAGTCTTTGGCTGGCTCTGAAAGGCTGAGAACCTGAACTGTTTATACACCCTGGACAAGACCAAGCTCCATATCTGTTTAATACCAGCATGCATGCCAGTCCTTCTGTTCACACACCCCTTCTCTTTGCAGAAAAGGGTTGGACAGAAGTCACAATATACTCTGAAAAGGTTCCTGGCTTGGAAGATCAGAAGTCAGGACTCCAGAGGTAAGTAGAGGCTGGCTGTACTTTGCAAACTCTAGGTGTTCTGAACTGTTGTGATTTCCTCTGCAATTCCAGGCTCTTTCAGCTCAGCCTGGGTTCACTACTGCCTATGAAGATCTTTTCATCCACATACGTTGACACTGAATACTTATTTGTGCTGGTGGAGAGAAGAAAACAGAAATGAAAGATTTGATTTAAATTCAGACACTTCGAAATCTGAAGAGCTCACTTGAGCTACAGATAGAATGCAACCTGCTACTTATAAGAAAAAAATAAAATCAGGTGGGAAGTACTTAATCAAAAATTCTTTTGAGGATCACAACACTCTGTTTAAGTAGAACTCTTTAAAAGTAATTGTCACATATGTGAGTTAAAAAATTATAGGTCTCAGTAAGGCTCTTCAGGTATTTGGATTACAGATATTTTTATTTATTTATTTATTTATTTATCGCAGGAGAAATCCTCAGGTCTTACTTCAGAGAGTAAGAATTATTTTTTAGTATCTATATACTGCTACAGTGCTGCCTTTGAATGTTTTCCCTGGTTTTAGATTTTCTTGTCTTGGACTTGATCATTCCTGAGATGCACTAAGTAATCAAGCCCTCAAGGAACTGAAGAGGGTTAAGTATGTCTCAAGTTATTTAATGTCCTAAGATAAGAAGCTCACATTTATAGAGATATAGTGCATAAGAGAACAGTGTGGTTATGAAGTCAATACTTTATTTAGGATCTGGGATACAGAGAAGCAAGGTTGCGCATGCAATAACCCATCTGCAGTAAACAGGAATTGTTGCCCAACTTTCAAGAGAAATTTAATGGCAATACTCAAAATCAAGGGCTGCAAAATCACAGAATTATTGCTATAAATCAGTGGAAGAAGCGGGATGCTGAATAGTGAGAGCTCATTGTCTCTGAGCTTGCATAACCAGCTCCTTCTGGCTCTTAGCCTAATCATTAGACCAAACATGCTGTTTAGTAATGTGGATACTATCTGGATTTCTAGCTTAGTTTTTGTCATGCAAAAGATGCTGCAACGCTTTAAGTAATCTCTCTGAAATGAATAACTCATTTGAAAGTGAATGGAATAGAGACCTGTCTTGGAAATGTTTAAAGATTTCAGAAGGCTACATTAAAGTATCCACACAAAGGGTCCTCCCAATTGTACTAGAGCTTTTACAAGCATGTAGTCCCTCCAGATGGAAACTATTAGAGTCAAGGACATTTGAATCAGTGATATAATCATTCTTCTAGAGAGCTTCTGTTGTAAACAGACAGTACTGACAAAAGTAACAGTAACCCAGATATATGAATACCCATGAATAAATCTCACAGACGTTCAATGATGAGACTGAATTAGAACTCAAGTCCTGCCCCCAAGAAGTGTTTGCCAATGTCCAGTTTTATACATTGCCATCAGTGTGAAAAGACATTCTGATTCTGTAGGGTACTTTTTACAGGCTGAGGCCCAATATAAAAAAAGAAACCAAACAAAATCACATTTAAAATTGTATAGGAAAAAAGTAAGACTAACACCACAAAATAAGAAGCATTGTCAATTAAAAAAAATAAAATAAAATATCTGCAAGTGTTAAACTGGTAATCTGCAAGTTCCTTCCTGGAAATGTTTAAACATGAAGCTACAGGAGTATGCTGTCCCATCTCTCACTTCAGTACTTCTCAGAGAAATTACCTGTAGCACACTCTTTCAACATATCCTATTTTCTCTTCTTTCAATGTTTGGGACCCCAGCACTGGGCCACATGGTGAGAGATGAAACTCAGGTATGTTATGTGGTGGGTTTGGGATACTCCTGTCTCGACCCTCTCCAAGAATCTTTGGACTGTACTTTCCCATTAGGTAGCAAACCCCTAACTGCAACCCCGCATCCTTCTTCCATTAAGTGACCCGGTCACTGGATGCCTGGCATGTGGAGTAACATTTAAAACTACTACTACTACTGCTACTACTGCTACTACTACTATTACTGCTTCTACTAGTGATAATCTGCATTTTCTGATCACTGTCTTGTATACAGTGTTTTTTGTTATCAGGATAATTACTGTGCTTTGATATAGTATCCTTCATCAAGGCAATGGATTTTTTTAATTAGTTAATATGGGTTTCTCTTTGTTTAAAAATTGTGGAAATTATGTCTTATATTAATATTATTAAAATTTTAATTTCAGGTGATGCAAATATTCTATCTTAAGTGTGACATTCTGATATGCTATTAGAATATGGAGAAAGTGAATTTAATTGATGACAAAATATTCTTGGGAATATTTATGCCTCTATCTGTGAATTTTGTTTTTTGTCCACTTCAGAATCTTTTAATTCTTCACTGATGTTAAATTGGGGACTGCAATAAAGTTTAAAAAATAAAAATCAGAGCATATAAAATGAAAAATATAAGAAATTAGAAAGCAAGAAAGATTTTCTTTGGAGGATTTGAAACCCTTTACCAAGATTTTCTTCCTTTGTTATTGTATGCCATTTCTAAGAATGCTACAAGGAGTAGAAATGCATCAGTACCAAAATGATTTTTTTTTTTACAGGTTTTCAGAGTGTCCTCTAGAATTTATCCTCCAGGACAGAAAATCCTCTCTTGAATAAAAAGAATTTTAGAACTCCCAGATGGCTGTTTCCTCTTTCCTTTGAATTGTTATTATCTAAATTTTAAATAAGTCTCTAAATGATAAAGCTCACATTCCGGGCTTTTACTTAAATTACTTTTAATAAAATTACTTCAGCTAAGGCATAATCATTTAAGAAGCCTGAAAATACATTCTGTCCCGAGATTTTTGATGTCAAAATGGAATCATTATCTATATAGCCCAGAAGGCTTAAATTCATTTTGCATTATATAGTTGAGCAAGCAGATGAGAGTTCATATTAGGAAATCCACACATTATATAAGCATATATATATATATACTCACATATATGTGTGTATACATAAAGTATGTATGTATATCTATGTGTATATCTATGTAACTGAGGTGTCTTCATATTTGTCTGCTCTTTAAAATGTAACTACAAGAGAGGTGGGATATCCTTGATAATCAGTTGCTCAGATTTCCATGAAAAGAAACTGTAAGCTTGGATACTGGTAGCAGCATACTAGAGATTATTTTGAATTTTAAGTTCTAAACATGAATGCAGTGGGCCTTTACTTGACAGAAGATTCCACTTCTAGTGGAAGCCCCCCTTTAACTCGGGCAGAAAGATGGGGATGACACCATAAACTCACATGCAGTGATTATAGATATTGTATAAGCCAAAGGAAAAACGGAGGTTCATTACAGTTATGGTTTGTACTCCATTGGCCCTTAATTACCACCAGTGCTAAAAAGCTATAGCACGTCACAGTGCCATAAGCTGATCAAAGTTTGGAATCCTCCAAACAACCATGCCATGCACAAAGTGCTGCTACAGAGACTCTATGAGAGACCAAGAGAACACAAAAAAGGTCTACGAAATGCAAATACAGTATTTCCAGACTGGAAAATAGAGACAATATTATTCTCACTATTGGAATGTCCCTTATAATACCTGAGTGCTTTCTCATTTGGTTCCTAGGCTTTTTCACAGTTTGACATTTCTTACAGTACATAATCCTTGCAACAAGATTCAGTGCTTACAGTACAATAACAAGCAGCAGCAAGGCTTTTCTACATATTCCTCTAAGTTATTTTCCTTAGCATGTGATCAGACTTTGAAAAATATGTTGTTTTGTAGCTGGTTTTGTCACGTAAGCTTCTGCATTTAGAAATAGCTGTGTGAGCAGCAGGAGAATTTGTTCTCTGGCTTGGTCCCTGATTAGATTCAACTCTTGAGGCAGAGTTTCTCTCTGGATGTTACTGCGTGGGCTGAAATTTCTGAAAGAAGAGATTACCAGTTTTAATGATCTGTTCCAGAACTGGTATGTGTGTTGACAAAACAAATGACACTGAGTGTTTATCTAAGCTTCCTGCCACTGAAACCACTACAGCTGGCAAACTGGAGCCAGAATACAATACTGGTATGAGAAAAAGGAAGCAGTAATTGAATTTCACTAGAAATGCTTTTATACTGCAATCAGGAGATACTTACTATTCAGCATCAAGCAAATAAGAGATTAAAAAGGTTATATATAACTATGTATACAAAACTACATAACTAAATTACTTAAAATCTTCCATCACTGGTAGTTCAGGAATTCACAATCTCAAGAAATAAGCTCTAATTAAAAAAAAAACCAACAATGAAACAAACAAAAAAACAAAACAAAAAAAATCCCAGAAACAAACCAAAAGACCCTCCAGGCCAAACCAAACAACAAAAACCCAACAAAACAGCAAAAACCAAACAAATACACTTCCCTGCTTCCAAAATCCCCAAACAAAACAAAGAAAGAAAAAACCCTGGGCTGATAGGCATTTAAATCTGGAAGCCTCTTTCTAACAAACTTACTAACAAACAAGCATTTCTGTACAGTAAGAAGCAGCATCTTCATCACTAACAGGAGAGTAGTTTAAGTTTCTTCTGGTTGGTGTTGAAACACCCTCCTCCCAAATCCAAACCCTTAATCTCAAACAGCCAGAAGAACACTGTAAGAACTAAGTTACAGATGTGTCAAAACATTAGGGGATGCAAGTCAGCAACATACCAGATAAAGCCCAAAGTTTGGCAATGAAGGTCTTTTATTTTGAGAAATTTAAAGGGTACACTTGATGCAAAATAAAGCATGTCTCTTTTAACAGCATGTACATATGGTGGTGTATTTACTTGTGTAAAGGATTTTATCTTAAATTCCATTGCACTCCAACTGTCTTGCAAAAGAACAGTATTTTAAAAAGCCCCACTCCCTGCTGGTTTTATTGCTGTGTGTCTATGAGAAGCACAGTGTGCATAGTTAGTAGTTTCTCTTAACAACATTAAATTAAAGTCTTATGCAAAGTACTCGGGAAAACTGTGATATTCTTTGTCCTTCTTAACAAAACGCCAGGTAAATCTCTTGCCTCTTTACTCTCTCTCCACAGAGATCAGAAACATACACTGTTTTCTCAAGTTTGAGAAGCATTACTTAGAAAAGATAATTCCTCTTGTCCCAAGTCCCTATAAATCTGTAAATCCCACATCAATAATCTCTAATGTTTTGCAGCCAAGGTGTGATTGATGCAAAATTTCAACTCCCTGCCTTGTTTTTGGGGGGCAAAGTGAAATCTGAAAAGCATAACAGTTGCTATTAATGTAATGCCAACCTGACAGCCAGCATAGCTAACCATCAGTCCCAGTCCTGGAACTAAGCTGTTGGACATTCTTGGACATGCTGAGTGACTGTATCTTCCATTTACTTTAGTTAAATAGCTTAGATGCAAGCCAGAGCATCTAAAAATATGAGGCTGAACACTACAAAAAGTCAAGGGAGACAGGTAGTTGCTGCCTGACGGTGATTTAAAGTTGCCTCAACTGAGACGGTATTCACAATCCACAGAAGATTAAAAGAGGAACTGTGCAAAATAAGATCTACTTCCCTGCTAGAGATAGAGGCTTCACTGTCTTCCTGTTTCAGCTGTTAAACCTCTATCCTATACTAGACAACTTCACAAGCAGTTCAGGTTCTTCGGGCAACAAGGCCGAAGTCACAGAAGAACATGCTGACCACGGCAAGTGCTTAGATACTGTTAGAGCAGGCAAGAGATCACAGCTGAAAGTTCAAGAATCTGCTCTTAACCACCTTTTCACTATTAATTGTGGAAGAAAATAAGGGGTATTCGTGATGATGACCTCTGGACCCAGCTAGAAAGTAGCTGCTAAAAGGTCTCAGGCTGATATTTGCTGTTGTTTTTCTCTTTTCTTCTGTTTCTGAGAAGCCAATACCTGTTGAGCAGTCATGCTGGCTTGGTTCTACCTGCTTGCTGATTCCTAAATGCAGCAGTAGTAGTCTTCTGAACAAAATCTAGCTCCAATATAAAATGTAAAGAGTATATACATAAATGCTTTGTAAAGCATAAAATTATAAAGTACAGCTTTTCTGCTCCAAAGCTTATCCTCAAATAAAGTGTCTTTGCACCAACATGAAAACTAGAGCTTCCACATTAAAAGTAGATCCGGCCCTTTGCATCTACTCTAGTTAGAAGACAAATGATGCTTCAAGCTCAAGGCCTGCATGTGTTAGCTATGTAATGAAAATTTAGAATTTAGACAATAAAGAATGTATCTACATCTTATTAATGGAGTCCCTTGACAGCTATCTGTATAATCTAGGGGGTTTTTTTTGCCTGAACAGGTATCAGTTAAGTGACTGGCTAGTCAACTAATTGAATGCTAGATGAGTTCTGTCCTTTGTGAAGTAATGTTTAAATAAATAGTAGATCGATAAGATGGTAAAAAATTGTTATTACCATCATGCTAGTAGTTCAGTAGTATGCTCATTTCTACTGTTGTATTTTGGGAGCAGCTGTTGGAAGTAATGGAATTATACTGGCATAGAACTGAAGTTAAGAATGAGACTCTTCCAGCTACAACTATATCCCAGGATAATCTTGAGGTGAGCTGTTGAAAACCAGTTAGCAGAATGCAGACAATACTTTTATTGAAACAGCTTGTTTAGTGGACATTTATTATTTCACTACTTGCTTCCTTTATTAAGGTCTATTTATTTAAAAAGTTTAATTTTAGATAATCTTTAAGCATTACAGTTTCCAAAACTAAACCACAAAAATTCCTATTTAAATGTAGATCAACTTATTTTTCTTTTTTTATTTTTCTCCTGCCCCCAATTCAGATAAGACTTATGAAGGTGGGACCTCCATTACACATTCAGTGATAGAATAATAATTCTTTATCAATTCCTGACTTCTGGTTGAGCCTTGTGTTTCTTTCAGAAAGCTATCCAGCTCTCATTAAAGACTGCTGCTGAAAAAGAATGCAACAATGTTGCGAGTAAATTGTTCAAATTATTTACTTTAAAATGTTAATTTTATTCTTAGTCTCAGCCTCACTAGCTGGGCTATATTCTTGTATTTGAAAGCATGCAAATCTCTTTTGGGAATCATTCTTGAACTTTTTAATTTGGTGTGCTCCTTTTTAGACCAGACACATGTTTTTATCAGGTGGTATACTTGCTTTTAACAAAACTCTTGTCCAGTTTTGGTGACTGGTAGCTCAACATGGATGTACAAAAATGTTAAATGCAACACAATTTCCCTTACATATGCAAAATTCTGCTAGATAAACTAAGTGGCTTGCCTGACTCTGTACCAAAAAGAAATGGAGTGTAGTAGAGTATACGATTCACTGCTCCATTCTTGTATCCATGGATCAGACATACTGTAAATGTCATGACATACCAAAGCCTTCTAATTGCAATTTGCTATGAGTCACCATTAGCAGTTGTCTTGGGCAAAATGGCACTGAATTGTGTCATCAAAAATGTACCATGGTATATTACGTACTTATCCAGATACAATAATTAGCTCACATTAACGCAGTGTGCATTTTGGATTTTGTAACAAAGGTTATTCAAGGCAGCAAATCTGAAGAGGATGTTTCTTTTTATTAGTGCTTCTGGCATGTTGCATTTTATTAAATTAGCTCAATAAAACTAATACTGTCATAAAACCTTTACATGCTGTATCATGTGACGGTGATTTAAAGAACCAATGGCAGATGCAAGGTTTTAAAAGGAGTCCTGTGGCATAACCTTTGGAGAATTATAGTCAGATACAAATGATAGACCAATAGTTATTACTTTTAGATGAAAGAGCTTTGATAATTTCCCTAGATGCTTCTTACACCATGTAAATGTGCTGTGCATTTGCCAGGAAACGTACTCTCTTCTACCCCAAGTTCCCTGCCAATGAGAATGAAAATAGTTCAACCATCAGCACTGAGGGGGACAGATCACTTTCAATATCCATTAGAGACAATATGTCAGACCTCTAGAGGCACTAAATTTTCACAGAGTTATCCTTTGAGAATATTCGTAATCTCTGAATATTGTTTATTTCAGCACCTACTTTTACGGATCCTGAATAACTGTATATTGTTTCTGCGCCATGAAAGTAGTCTCAGGACTGCAGTCATCCCATGCTCTTTCCCTCCCATTGCCACTCAGTCACTGAGTAAATTACATTACATTGTGAACTTTTCTTCTTATAGATACATTGATTTATTTGATATGTCTTGGCACACTAATTGTCTTTAAAATCAAAACCAAGGAATATGTTATTGCATGATTCACTGGCTAACAGATGCAGTATCCACACCTACATCATACAAGGTACTTCTCCAAATATGCCAAATAATGCTAGATTTCCTGGCCTTCTTCCTATTTCAAAGACAAGACATAGTTGAGACTCTTAATTCTTCTTAAAAAACTAAAACATAAAGTTCTTAAGAAGTAAAATATAGGCTCTTGTCATGAGCATTAGCAATAGTATTGAATCACCATTTATATGAGAAGTAGAATCTCAAAGAAAAGAAGCTGACTGAACAAAACATGACATTTTAATTTCCTTCTTGAGCTTCAGTGCTTGCCTTTATGAGATTCATTTTCTTAGTAGGAGCACAAAACTTTAACTTCAGATCCTTTTTTCTTTTTTTTAATAGTATGTTCTTACATTCTGCTATTTAAAAATGCACCCGTTTTTTCAGTCACTTTAGAGGTCTAGAACTCTTCTTTCTACAAAACCACTTTGTAACGTACAGAAAATTGAATTGGTGCACACAACTACTATGCTTTAGAACTACCCTGACCTTGCTGAGTAGCTAGAAGCCTAAGACATCCCTGAAAAGACATTGTTTACATGATTAATCTTTTCTCATCTACAGGCAGTTACAGCTTAGGAAGAACAACTTGGAGTCCTCACTGACAGCTCTCCAAAACCACCATCTCAATTTTTGATGGCAGCCAAAATAGCCAACCGAATGTTGGACAGCATCAGGAAGACTACTGAGAGCAAGACAGAAGGCATCTTCTATGTCTCGTGTGCTGTTCCAGTGCCGGTATTTCAAGAAGTCTATAACGGAGGTAGTGAATACACAGAGAAAAGTAGATAAAATGGCTACAGAGATGGAATACAGACTCATGAAGAAGAGCTAAAATGCTGGGAATCTTCAGTTTGGAGGGCGAGAATGTGATCAAGATGTACAAAGCCATGAAGGCAGTGTATGAGAGGAATACAGAATTATTTCTCACAGAATTCTACTATAATAGCAGGTAGTCACTGAAACTAGTAGGAGTTTGTCTTAAGTAATAACTGTCTTATTATCCTACATTTTCTAAGGCTTTTTTTCTGCATTCTTTTATCTTTAGAAGGTGTGATCTTGGGGAAAAAAAAAAGTATCTGAGGACAAAATAAGATGTTATTAGAAGTCATTCAAATGAAAAGAAATAATTCTCTGAATACTTTAGTGATAGGGAGGAGTGTGAAAACTACAGAACTTTAAGAATATCTAAGACTCAGAGATATCTGAGAACAGAAATGGCACACACGTAGTTGATTCTACCTCAGGATAAAGGGACAAGCTGAATGACCTCCTGAGGCTTTGTCCAGACCTACTGTTCTATGATTCCCTAGCTAATTACTTGAACTAATTCAGGCCTCATGCACCTCATTCAGGTTCTTTCACTGCAATTGCACACACAGGAACAACTTAGTAAAGGTTTGCTATCAATGAGCAAAGCAAAACTCTGACAGACTGACACAGTTTCACAGTAACAGTATATGCTGGATTAGTATATGAAAATTAAGGGTAACCTAAGCCTATTTAATTAATCAAATTACTATGATTAATTTTCAGTAACAAGTAGAACCTTACTGTGTCTAGTTTAATATCTAGTTAAATCTGAAGTTTCAGCTAAAGTAACTAGGTATCTGTTTTCTGCTGGTCCAGCAGAGGGAGGATTGAATTCCTCCCTTTTATTCTTCAAAGAGCTAGTGAAACTGCCAAGGCCATAAGGTGTATAGACTGACATTAAAATGTCAGTACATATCCAGTTGTTGCTATAAATGTGAGAAAATCAGGTATAGTATTTCCTAACGTAATTTAAAGAAAGAGAAGCTAAAATTACATGGAATTTAATGATGTGACACTCTTAAATTCTGTGTGCATATGAATACAACACAATAGCTTTTCCTCTGTTTTTCTGAAAGAATCTTTTTCTGCAAGAGAAAATGCATCCTGTATGTCTGGCAGGCAGACCTCAAGTTGCTTTATGAAAGCTGAAATAATTTGTTGAATATATTTGGCTCAACATTTTTAGCAATATATTATGGATTCTTTTCAAATATTTCAGCAATGCATGTCTTGCTTGAATTTGTTGTGGAATGGCAGTGCCTATTCTATCTTCTGTTCAAAAATCCATCTGATTGATGGCAGATTCAGGAATATGCAAAGGCAAAGAACATTATTCTATGGAATGGCAATGCAGTCATTACAAATTGTCTTCTTGTTCTAACTATGTGACAACACGAAAAAATAAGAGTTTTCTTTCATATGATAAATACCATTATATTGCATATTTGAATATTGGTTTACTGCTGACATTTGTAATAGTAAGCAATCAGCTACATAATAGAAAAAAATGCAAAACCAGGTTTTCTAAACCAAATACATTCAATCTATATTTTCTAGGTTGTTTTAGTAGATATATGTCTATAGTAGATACCTTCAGGGCTTGCCCAGACACTAGAGTGCATAAGAAGAGTTTTATCAAGTTAAGAAATAGGTAGAAAAGGTACAGATTTTTCACAGCCTACAAAAGCTGGCTCTAATTTTGCAAGCATGTCAATAGCCCTAGTGAAATCACACATGGGACTACTCACACATGTAAAGCTACTTGCAAGTTTAAATATTTGTTCAAAGAGACTGAGAATAGCTCTAGGTAAGTATTCTTCATGTAAACAAGCATGATTAAGTATTGTCTGTGTTAGGAATCTTCTGCAAATAGCAAAGAGACTTAGGATGCCTCCATTGCCAATATCAGTAAACCTCCTTTAGCCTTTTCAGTGCTGAAGGATCTACGTAAAGACAATATTGTGATTGCTTTTTTAACATAATAGAGGCATTGCTCATTTCATCAAATCAGAACTTTGAACTTTGACACTGCTCTTTTTCCTTTTTTTTTTTTTTCTTTTTTCAATTTTTTTTAGCACAGACAAGCACAACATTGGGATGTAACTATGTGAGGAATGTGGTTTGGACTTTGCCTTTAGTAGCCTAATCAAGATATTCTAGTTGACAATAAAATGTTGATGTTTCCAGAAATCATCTTTTCATGACAAAATATATCACAGTGCAGTGGTAGTCTAACCCTGCCTCTTAGCCTTTTCTTGTTTTTTTTAAGCTTTCTGACACATGTGCAAGTTCATGAATGATTTTCTCTATGCCATTCTTCCACTTTGTAAACTCAGTCAAGAGTCATACGGTAGGGCAAAATGTTGTGCTGTGTAGTAAAACTAGTTTTTCTCACCACTGCAAAAGAAGGAACACGCTTCTGTCTAGGTTATTCTGCATTATTTTTATCAGCACATATGAAAGGGCTGTTATTAAGCCTGAATATTTTTCCTTCACCATCATTCATATCAATGAGGAAGAAAACATATGGGTTTTGAAACTGTCAGATCTCATAAACTATTTTTCTCTCTGGAGAGCCACATGGAATAATTCCAAGACCAAATGTGCCTCTTTTTAATTAGGTTAGGCCACAGATATTATATTTCTATCATATTCTGTCAGAATGCCGGCTTCTGTGCCTGAATTTCTTTGTCACAGAAAAATATACCTTTGTGTAGCTAGAATTGTCAGTGGGGACTGCTTTATCTGCAAGATGAGAGATGGCCTTACTTAGTCCTCTGGAGAATGAATAATGTACTCTCCAAGAGGCCATTTGCTCTTCCAAGAAGGGTCCCTAATTTGAATGAGATGCTTTTGTCTCTAAGAATTTCTGGATATAGAGAATCTGAAAGAAAAAAAGGTGGTTCTGGGAAGAGTGTGATGTGCCTTCCTTTTGTATATTTCAAAGGCAAGAATGCCAAGAAAATATTACAGCTGAACACTTTCTTCAGTGACTTACTGTAGTTATATACCTCTGCAACAGAACTGGGGATAGTTATGAAAGAAACAAGACTTAATGATCCTTCAGGGCCTTGCTAAGCATTTTTGAAAGCTGGTGATGCTGCTGTATGTAAGAACACACAGAAGGTCCAGCTGGGTCCTGTCGTTCTGGCCCATGATCCTGTTCCTGAGAGGAAATACGTAAGACAGAGAAAAGGCAGGCTAGGCCTACATGATACTTTCCCCTCATGCTCTCCCAATCTCCAAAAATTTCAGCTTAGATATCTTCTTGTGTCAGGTATGGTAGTATTTGGTAATTCTCAATAGATTTTCTGGCATGCATTTGTCCAGTTTCCTCTTGAAGCCAAACAAATTTTTAGCACCCATAGCATCCTTTGACGTAGAATTCCACAGATCTGCTACCAGTTCAGTGAATATTTCAATATGGAATACACGTAATGGAATGGAATGTTCATAATGGAATACACAGTATTAAATGCATCTCAGAATATCTAAACTAAGAAAAGGGAATAAAAGAGGTTTTCTAACATCTTTAGAAATCTCTAAACTAGCAACAGATGCATAGCTGATGCAGCATCCTGTTTAAGGAATTTCATTTTGCCTGTCTTGCAATCAAGAAAGTAAGTAAATATTTCTGCAACTTCAGAGCTGAACTTTTCATCTTTAGCAAAAAAGTAGTACCTTCTTCATTAATCCTCTACTGGTACCAGATTACTAGTTTGGAAAGCCTTAAGGTGTCTAGATTAAGCAGCATGTATGGAAAGCTTTACTTGAGTTAAATCCCTTACTTTGTATTAATTATTTGTATAAAAATGTACAGTCATTGCAGAAACTTCTGTGTTATTAAAAGCAACCAGTTAGGCACAGAGAAATTGATTAAGACTCAAGCTTCACAGAAAAACTGGACTAAGTCGACTAAGCACAAAAAGTAAGAAAAGATTTGCAGTCACCCTGAATATCTCCATTTAGCATCATATGTAAAGCTGATACTGAAGGAACCTCATAAATTCATGCTGTAGATACTGTGGTGTATCAACATGCTATGTAGATTTTTTTTATGCATGTATGTATATGATTAAGTAATAGCTGGCAGTAGGAGTTTGACGGGAATGGGCAAGTTATTTGCTGACTAATGACTCACAGATAACTAGTTACCCTTGGAGGTCTTCTGGCTGTATTTATAGGTTTGTAAGATTTTTGGCCCAAAGACACCATCAGGGCCTCTTGAGCAATGGAGGCCATAAAAGTGCTTGAAGTAATTCTCACAGAAAAGAAACTAAATAAAGTCTGAAATGAAACACTCTTTTTCAGAAAATATTCTATCTTCAGTTTAAAAACACACATTACAGAGAAACCACACAGCCCTTTGTAAAATATTTCAAACATTACCATGCTTCTAATCAAACCAACACTTCTTTCCAGTCCTAATTTGTTTGGGATCTATTTCTAATTTTTGTCTTATTATTTCTTTCTCTGCTAAATGACAGAACCCTTCATGCTCAAATATTATCTTGAGACTGGGAGTGAGGGAAAATAAATGCTCCTGTGGTATAAAAGACGAGGGATTTTTCTGAACAAATATCCACCATTAGATATTATGTAGAAAGGCATTAGAAACTGTAAACATGGTACATTTGTGACTGTGATTATAATCTGTAGAAGTGAGAAGGAGAAATGTTCATTTATCTCCTTCCTAAGTACTCGGTTTATGTACCTTATCATATGGTAAAACATAATGCAGCCTACTTCACCACGGTACACTGCCTGGCACTCATTCTACTCCCAGGTGAGGAAGCTCCTCTGGGAACAAGAACCTCCTCCCCTAAATATAGGGTGATGAGTTCTAACCAAACGCAGCTTCAGAAATTATTTTTTCCCAGCCCGAAGAATGTAGGGGTAGGGCTTGCTCATCTGCATTGTATCTGCATTGAAGATTTCAGACAAGAGCATAAAAATCAGCTGTAAAGGTAAAAAAAACCCTTGATAACTCTTGGAAATAGGTTGAGGTATAAAACTTTCATTAAGATTGATTTTGGACTTTGCTGCTCTTTGAGTCAATTAATTAAAAGCAGAAACAGCTGAAAGATACATATTAATATTAATACCCTATCAGAAAGAACTTCCTTCAGTCAACAGAAGAAGATGAACCAGGGAGACCTTTCCTAAAATATATGACTTGGCCTTCAGGCCCTTTCACAGCACTTCTTTCAACACTGCTAGCTGAGAAAAGGAGTGCCTTTCATGCTCTCCTGTTAGAGGATCAGCAGCACTCACATGCTATTACTTCATGCCCTGTTTTTGCAGTGATCCTCTTGTTCATTAGGAATGCTCCGCAGTGTTGAACCTAGACCAGCTACACAGTGATAATAGCCTCAACTTTGGGTGGCATAAAAATAGATGACCTCTAGTATCAGTGCATCATAATGAATACATGTGTGTTCTGTAATCACTCCCATCATATTTCACATCTGATTATATACACTGAAGTTGGAGCAGGTTCAGGACAGCAATGTTATTGTAATCAAACTCAGTGAATGGGGATATAATGTAGAATTGAATGCAGACAGTGTTGGCAGGCATCCTTAAGCCTCACCTACCTTTCTATTTTCTTTGTCTAAGGAAATATGAGATTAGATGCCTTTCATTCACTGTCGAGAGTATTTATTTCCACAGCTGATGAAAACCTGTGATTTTCATGGCTAAGACAATTTGAATCACAACATTCTTTTGTGTATCAATATCAAAACCTACATAATATTTTTTCTCCTAAGAATTCCACTTGTTTCAATAGTGCTAAGATCTGTGTGTATCAGGTCAGGAAATAAAGTGCAATTCAGTCCAAAATTATTTTTTCAGTAAATTATTTAAGTCACAATTTAGGGTAGATTAAATTTGACTTGACTGGAACTGTAATTTCAAACCTACTTATATTTATGCCATAGTTGTAGCTCTTTAGGTTCGCAGTAGGAGTCCTACAATAAATCAGAGGAAAAAAAAAATAATCGTTTCATGAATTTATCTGGCTTTCCTTATGCTAACATTACATTTTGGTTTTTAGCAATAAATGTTATATACTTTCAGCAAGGAAAGCATATCCAAGGAAGACTGAGAGGTTCAGCTTGAGGCGTTTTCAAAGTATGCTTCCCTCATGAGAGATTTGAGGGAACAAGAAGGAGATAAACAAAATGTCACGAGGACCTGCAAAACACACACATCGGTGCGAAGGGCAGCTTAAGTTCCAGCACACTGTCTCAAAGCCTCCTGTGTGGCAGCTCTTCTCCTAGTATCACAGCACCCTCTGCCCAAAGAAGTGCAGGGGTGGGGGCATGTCCTACTGCCGCTCCTTCGTAAGAGACAGGGGAGCGTACAGGAATGTCATTGCAGATAAAGAAGGTAATTATCCTATAGCATCAGCGGAACAGAAAAATGTGTAACCGAAGTGTAGGCCATGCAGAGAAATGGGCACTTGCTGCACCTCTGCTTTGCTCAAAGGTCTTTGCCCCTTATTCATCTGCTGTCTGCTGCTTTCTGCGTCTCACTGCTCAGTGAAGAACAAAGCTGCAGATTAACATGTATTAGCCTCGGTGTGGGGTTTTTTATGCCTTCTTAAAATACGATTTTGTGTGAGGAATGGTGTTTGTTTCATCTAAAGAACACGATTTTAAACTTCTGACACATACAACTATTTGTATTAGTCCTTTCTCAGCTGGATGAGGAAATGCTGTTTGATACTTCATAAACATATTCAGTATGAGCCATTGCTCAAAGGAAAAGTTATTTCCTTGTCAGGCTTTTATATGTGTCCCAAGAGGTCATAGTTATTCTCTGTGTGTGTGTGTGTGCGCGCGCATGTGTGTTCATGTGTTTAACCACTTCAAAAAAGAAAATTAAAAAAAGCAGCCTAGTCCTGGTGTCTTTATCATAATATCAGCCTTACTGCTAGCCTTTGGAATGACACTGGTGCTTTTTGAACACAATTTATTTTGAGCACCAAGCTGCAAAGACAAATATCTGAGCTAAAAAACTTCTTAGCTGTATTTAGTGGCCATAAACACTCCTTTGCTCTCAGGCTCTACACGTTCACTCTTTCTTGTACGAAGCATGATTTAATCCTCTCTTCTCTTGTCAGATTAGTGGTGTTTTCTCACCTCTGCCCACTCACAGGGTCTATCAGGTCACCTTTTGAACCAAGGGTGAATCCTTTTGTGCAACAACCCACCTCCCTTTAAAAATCACATCTGCAGCCTGATGCTAGGTGGCACTCTGCTGATTGTATGACTTTCACAAAGGGTTCTGCTGTCATTACAATTTTGAACTGATATAACTATACTGACATTAATGGAGTTGCTCCTGGTTCATGCTTGAGTAAGTAACAATAGACATAGACCCAATTTATCTAAAAGATATGTAAAACAGAGAACTCCTTACACTAGAATCTTTACCAAATGCTCGTTTGTGTGGTCAAACTGGGATTATTTATCTAATCTGTGACAATAACTGTAGACCACTGTAACTAACTTCAGTGTGAAGCTAGCTCCTTCCATAGAAGTGACTCAGTGAGCTAAAGAATCAAATCTCAAGTCTATAATTCAGATTTATTAAGTCTACTTGGGAGTCTAACAGGAGCAGATCCACAATTAGTGTTAAATAGTATAACTGTATTAAAAAACGTGGAACATTTTCAGTTAAACCAGGTTAGATGGGGCTTCCATAAAAAGAGTTTTCTGTTTTCTGTTAGACTCATATGAGCACCCAAAGTATACAGAAGGTTTCTTTTTAACATTCTATACTGTAAAGGTTTTTGGTATCACAAAAAATGTCATTGCAATTCACACAGACAGACTTTCTCCAGTGCTTTCTTGTAGACACTACCTCTAGATAGTGCAAAATACAAACTGTTTTGCTCATCCGGAACTTAGAAGTGTAGAAATGTCCAATAATGAAAAAAAGTTATTATTATTATTTTTTTTTTAATGTTAACTAAGTATTATGACGCTTGGTTTTGGTTTTGATTCAGGCTTACTAAACAAAATCAAAATCCCTCCCAAATGAGGGGTAAAGGAAAAGAAATGAAAAAGTAGCAAATCAGACTCAATTTTCTTCTGTGAACTGATACAGAGATAGAATTAGAGATAACCACAGCAACAGTGAAAACTTATCAGAACTTTTCCTTACATTCTCTGTGACTTTCTATGAAAATCCCCAAACTGCATTAAGGTTTCAAATCAGATGATGCCCGTAAAGGTTAGAGATTTCTGGGAAAAAATCTCTGTACAGTGGAGTGGCATTAAGAAGTGATCTAACAAAGACAAGCTGATGCTGCATGTTCCAATTATCAAGAGCTATTATCAGGACTTTTTGCAAAGCTCTTAGATTTCTTGATAAATAAGAGACACACAATGCTATGTGTTATTTTTACGGTTAATGGCATTGATTTCTTGGCATGACAGCCAGAGAGATACAGAGACAGACTGAACTATATGCAATGTCTGCTTTTTCAGTGCTAGCTTTTTAAACTGTTCCAGGTTTTTTTATAGAGAAAATAAAATGAAACAGCTTCTGAATTATACCTATCTTTTAACCAAAGTGCAGTTTCAAAAAAAGATGGGTACTTCTGCTTGGAAGAGTTAGTGTTGTTAAAGGAAAATTTCTTTACTGCTTGCACATTCAACTCCATTGTGCTTGTTCAAATCAGAATGATATTCTGATATGAAAATTTCTTCAACTGTCAAGAAAAAGGCAGAGAATTTATGCCTACTGCCCAAATAAAGCATATTCTTTGTGAATGGAATCAGTGATGTTTTGGTTAGTTTAAGGGAACTCAGTGCTGCTCAGGACAGTTTTGAATGCACTGACTTCAATATGCCAGCCAGAAGTGACATCTGCCAATTAATGGCAGCTAAATAAAACATTGAAAACCTTACCAGAAAATGAATGTCACTGTAAAGATTTTCTACTTCACCAGTGGAATTTTCTTCTTCTTCAGCTGTTCCTTTTCCTTCCACTTGCTTTGTTTCTGTCTATGCATTAAGTGCCCTGAATGCTGCTTGGATTTGTTCAGCTATGTGTTTGTTATTGTCTTTTGACTTCTGAAGAAAGGATATTAAGATGGGCAGTATAGAAATAAATAAAATAGGATTTTAGACAGCTACATCCAAAAATCCTCTTATGGATTATGGATTCTTATTTCCTAAACACAATAGCTGAGATTCTATACTGCATGCTTCTAAAAAAACAAGCACTTCACAGCCTTCGGGAACAAAAGAGAGCTAGACTGATGTTAAGCTTGTCTTACAATTTTCTCTGGGTTAGATATTGGTCCTGGTAGTATTTTAAAAAAGCCTGAGGAGACAAGTAGCATTTCTGTCTGTCTGGTGAGATGCAGCACTGTGCAGACTCTCTGCTGCCCTACATCACCTGCCCTGGCTTCACTCAGGTGTTCTTACCCTTAGCAGGTTGCTAACATCAAGTTTATAAAAGGATTTCTTTGCCTCAGTTCCTGGCTAAAAGCAGCCTGTCCAAAACAAACTGGAGAATTAGTGAACACTTAGACCATGTAGTCCTTCTGCCTGACAAAAAAAAAAGGTAACATGGGGCAAAAATTTTACTAATTTTTTTTTAATTATTGTTTGTTAATACCTTTGTATTAATATTATCTTCTCTGTTCTCAGTCTATTTAGGGTCTAGAGATCTTTAGGAGTTCCTTGATCCTTTTTCTTGGCACAGTCCTTCTGCACAGTATGATTTGAGTCAGCATAACCAAACCTTTGGCCCACCCAACACATAAAAGCTTAAACAAATAAATAGACCCTATAATATGACTTGAAGGAAGCAGGTGCAGTCAAACGGCAGAAAAGTAGATCACAGTTATGAAGATTCTCCAGCAACATTATAAAATTTCAGCCAAAATAAATAAATGTGGGAGCTGTCAGTCTGAGAATCCCAGTTTATTCTACCTGTCAGTGTGGAAAACAAATGAAAGAGAGAAAGAACTCACTAAGAAATTAAATACTTAGACCATAAGTGGAAAAACCTTCCCCCAACTTGCAACTTGAAATGAATGCCATTCCCTGTGAAATATGTATATAGCATGTACCAGTCATCAAAAAAGAGTGTGAAGGCAGCTAGTTAAAGTTGCTGGCATAACTTTTGACTAAATAACTGCCAACATTAAACACTTACAATTTTAAATTAGTAGAATTAAAAAAACATTACATTAAAAAAACTTATCAAGCTTCATACCTGGTCTTATGTTTATAAAACCCCAGTTTTATCCTGGAACCACTGACACTAATGAATTGAGTTCAGCATAAAAGCTATGACATTTCTTTGATTACCTATGAAAGAAATGATCAGAACTAGAAGACTGTGATTTTTTATTAGTTACACAATGTTCTACAGATAATTGACTAACTGAACACCTGTCATTATTGCATTAAACATTAGGGACAAACTGGTAAAAACAGTTTAAAATAGTTCCCAACTGAACACAGCTATGTCAGAATTAGGGACTTTATGCACACTCATTTAGCGACTTGCTTTCTCTCCAAAACAGAAATGCTGGAATGTTGGCAAAACCTAGAATAAAGAATTTTCCCTTCTCATTTTACACAGTTAATTTCATTTGGGCAGAGATATTAACTATCTGCCTAAAATTTAAGCCTTATTCCTCAGCAAGTTTTTGTCTGACATGCACTACTTCATCAATGCAGCTGTAAGCATAGTTTAATGGATGCTTTAAACATCCAATGTATAAGACACTTTATACTATGAAAGTAGAATCAAAGAATCATAGGTTGGAAAAGACCTTTAAGATCATCGAGTCCAATTGTCAACCCAACACCACTGTGCCCACGAAACCATGTCCTGAAGTGCCACATCTATGCGTTTTTTGAACACCTCCAGGGATAGTGACACCACCACTTCCCTGAGCAGCCTGTTCCAATGCTTGACAACCCTTTCAGTAAAGAAATTTTTTCTAATATCCAGTCTAAACCTCCCCTGGTGCAACTTGAGGCTATTTCCTCTCATTCTATCACTAGTTACTTGATAGAAGAGACCAGTACCCACCTCACTACAACCTCCTTTCAGGTAGATGTAGAGAGCGATAAGGTCTCCCCTCAGCCTCCTCTTCTCCAGGATGAACAGACCCAGTTCCCTCAGCCGCTCCTCATTAAGACTTGCTCTCTAGACCTTCACCAGTTTGGTTGCCCTTCTCTGGACACACTTCAGCACCTCAATGTCTTTCCTGTAGTGAGGGGCCCAAAACTGAACACGGTACTCGAGGTGCGGCCTCACCAGTGCCGAGTACAGGGGAACAATCACCTCCCTGCTCCTGCTGGCCACTATTTCTGATACAGGCCAGGATGCCGTTGGGCTTCTTGGCCACCTGGGCACACTGCTGGCTCATATTCAGCTGACAGTCAACCAGCACCCCCAGGTCCTTCTCTGCCAGGCAGTTTTCCAGCCACCCTTCCCCAAGCCTGTAGCACTGCATGGTGTGGAGGACCTCGGCTGGACCGAGGGGCCTATCCTAGCAAATTAATGTTCCTGTAATGGCAGGCAGCTCCGGTGAAACGAATTTAAGGGGGACTGGGACGATGGCTTTCCCCATGGTACGCGGTGATCCAGGACAAGGAATTATGGATGAACATAAGCCATATTTGTGGAAAGTTATACAGGATTTACAAAAGGCAACTGCGCAATATGGTCCCAACTCTCCCGCAGTTATGCAATTAATAC
>JAVJGG010000029.1:5405563-5432022 GCA_035590195.1 Aviceda cuculoides
GGATGCCGTTGGCCTTCTTGGCCACCTGGGCACACTGCTGGCTCACATTCAGCCGGCTGTCAACCAGCACCCCCAGGACCTTCTCTGCTGGGCAGTACTCTTCCCCAAGCCTGTAGCATTACATGGGGTTGTTGTGACCCAAGTGCAGGACCCAGCACTTGGCCTTGTTGAACCTCATACAATTGGCCTTGGCCCATCGATCCAGCCTGTCCAGATCCCTCTGTAGAGCCTCCCTACCCTCAAGCAGATCAACCCTCCCTCCCAGCTTGGTGTCATTGGCAAAATTATTGAGGGTGCACTCGATCCCCTCAATCAGATCATTGATAAAGACATTAAAGAGAACTGGCCCCAATACTGAGCCCTGGGGAACACCACTTGTAACTGACTGCCAACTGGATTTAACTCAGTTCACCACAACTGTCTGGGCTCATCCAGCCAGTTTTTTACCCAGCAAAGAGTAATGCAAACCAGCAAAATATACTAGTTTTTCTCCACTGCCATTGACTTTAACAAAGATCTGCTGATTTACACCTTCTGAACATTTGGCAACTCTGCCCAAGCCTACAGAAATATACTGCTAGGAACCCAGACCATGAAGATCCTACCTTAAAGAAAGTAAAACCCTGACAAGCAAATATCATTATTATGTATTGTTGAAAGCTAGAAATAGTCAAAATTCTTTCCCATTAAGTTGTGATTCTCTGTTTTTAATTTTTTGTTTGATTTCAAACACTATTGACAATGAATGCAAGAAGTAACAGTGCTCAGTTTGTTTAACTTCACCTTCCTTTTACAATTATGTTTCTATTAGTAGTGGCTCTTCTATTTGCTGCCACAGGCAAGCTATTTATTTTACAGTACTTGTGCATTTCATTATTTTCTGTGGAATTAAAACCAAGGACATGTACTCTGGATGCTCTGTTTCACCATCAGAATGATTTTCTTGACTCTTTGCTGCCAACTATATTGTAACATTTATTATTAATATTTAAAGTTATTTTTATTATTCACTTCTCTTCTACATGTGATGTCCTTTTGCAATCCTACTTAAACAAGTAAGCAAACAAATCTCAAAAGTATTTTCTTCTGTTTCTTCCCCTGGACCTCTTCTATAATCTCAGAATTCCTTCTTCCTTTTATAACTAACTTGAACAAGTGAAAAGTCACAGAAATGGGCAAACTGTGCTAGTAGCTAGATTTCCAATCAAATCAGCTGAAAGCTGCTGAGTCCCCCAAAACCTGATGACTCAGAAACGAATCCTTTACTTCAAACAATGTTCTTTAAGAAGCTTTTCCATATTAGATCCTGAAAGAATTTAATTTAAGAAGTCTCATACTCTTAACTGCTTGAAAGGAGCCTTCTAGGGCATTTTTTACTGAATGACAAGAGAGATATTTTGAGTTTTTCAGGAGAACAGGTGCTGGGAAGAGTTTTGTTTCCCTCACACACTCAGAAATTTTAGTTCCTGAGTTCCTCACACTTTCAAATGCCAATAAGGATAATGCTGCAAGTGTTTCATGTTTTATACTGCCAGTGATACCTACTTTGGAATTTGGAATAATAAGGAATATGAAGCACCTAGTCTTCTTCAGATCATGTATGCACAATTACTCGAAATCTCAAAATAAAGAATAACAGCACAGGGTAGGAATCATAGTCTCAAATCTGAATGTTTTCCTTAAAGAAAATGATATTATTGAGGGCTAATTATGGCACATCTGTTCATATTGTATAGTATAAGCTTCAATAAGAAGTCAGAAGAAAATCATAAAGCTGTACTGAAATTACATACTACCTATTCTGAGTGAGATGGCAGAATATGGTGCCTACATTTTTAACATATTTGTCTCACTAAGTGGTAGCATTTATCCAGCTACTTTGCTTAGTAGTTAAACTGAGGGGAATACATACATTCAGCTGTGACCTACTCCAGCTGTTTTCACCAGAGATTTATAGCTTGGACACACCAATTACTCTGTTTTTTATTTCTGTTATTTTTTTCCTCAATAGAAATTCTACTGGTTTATAAATTATTATAAAGACTACTGAAAATCCACCTGAGCAGAACTATTTTATAAATTAAACACCCTGCATGGTAGGTGTGATATTTAATAGACTTTCTTGGATTCTACCATAATGGTCTACAGTTTTGCCTTGAATCTGAAAAAAAAATTAAAAACATATTTTCAGATTCCAATAGACATCTTTTATTGTTGTTATAAATACTATGTTGTCTTGGTATTAAGGAAATGATGCCCAGCATCAAAGCTCCTCAAAATATTTGATCTCCTAAATAAATCAATGAGTCTTTTCTATTCGTCACCACATAAATGTCATGCCAGACCCTCTTTTCACTTACATAGCTTTAGCAACTAGTGTACCTAATATTTATTTTATATTATAACCATGCAAAATAAAAAGTACATGAAACCCTCACACTGAGGCTTGCTTCCTGTAGGAAGAAACGTGATGTACAGCATGTGGAGTCAAAAGCAATAAGCATATTCAGGCCTACATTTCAGAAGTTTGTTCAGAAGTTTCAGTTTATTAACATTACTTCATACTGAGAAAAAAGGCTTGTTAGGATGGGTAGGAACAAATTAGAAAGGAGATGAGTTTCTAGCATATGAACTACTAGTTGCATTTTTTTTTTAATAATTTAACTCAGTAGCATATAGAGAGAACATAAACAATCAGTCCCAACCACATACACACAAAAAAAGATTTTAAAAAAATCATCTGAACAGAGAGTCTCCTGACCTAGTGTAATATGCAGACTGCATATCAGAACATTCACCCTTAAATTTCAAGCCACTCTCATGCTACTTTAACTACTTTTTGTCTCACAATTTGCCTTTTGATGTCACAGACACCTCCTGTCACATACATTAACACAACAGCAAATATAAGAAGAAGGAGTGCATTCAGTGAGGTCAAAGTGCAAAAGCAGCTTCTGAGACGTGTGCAAGCTAGGGAAGTATCAGTGAATGTGTTGATAGTGGAAATACCTAAAATCTGAGACTTTATTTTTGTGCATTGAAAACAGGGCAGGTTGCAAGTATAACTGCTTCATAGCCAAAGTTACCCCCTTCCCTGGATTTTAATAGCACTTAATTATGCTTCCAGGATATCAAGTAGGAGATAAGATTTAAAAAATGTCTTATTCTGTTGCATAATAGACCACTTGGAGCCACTACGGTCTATATGAGGTCAATAATACCCATCCTGAAACTCAGCAAATAAATATTTATGAATGATAAAGAAACATTGCTCCTTGGAGTCTATCAATAATTCATATTTTAGAAGGCCTTAAATACGTGATAAACCATAATGGCTCCAATGGAACAGTCAACTCTCATAAACTTCTAGGAGGAATTATTTTTTTATTTCATGTAAACCTCCATTACAATTCTATAGTAGAGGAACCATGCATTAAAATAGCTCTGTAAAAGTGATACTATAGATGTGCATGGTTAAGACTAATACTCTTTGTGGCTAAGGATAAATTGCCATTTGGGGCAGGGAATATGGGTTTCTGCTTTTTGTGCAGTATTACAAATGTACAAAGTGCTTAGCAATTGCCTTTATTCCTAATAATAATTATTGTTAGTTGCCTTGCAGCTGCATTGAAGAAGTCCCCAGTGCACTAAATACCATACAGAACATAGAAAACCTTAATATGCATGCAACAGTCGTGGTTTTTTAACCGAGCAACATAAACCCTTTGAGCTGCATGGCATGAAAACATTAAATAGGCATAAAAATGCTGAGACCAATCTATCTTTATAGTGTAAGAAAAGAATTATCTATGCAAATTTTACTCCTAACTGAAGTAGTTACACCTGTGCAAGGTCTGCTTGGGGCCAAGGACTGAGGTGGTTCCCATGCTGCTTACGGTTTTGCCAGATAAGACAAATGTAAGGTAAAGCCAAGAAAATGAAAGACTTATGAGGAGGTGAAATGACTTTCACATGTTAACACAGCAGGATAATAATGACAGCAATGAATCATTAATAACCAGGGAAAATATGTAAAATCCTCACTGCCATGTATCCACAACCGCACTCTTACAATGTTCACTTAACAACATGGAGTGAATTAATAGTTTCGGCCTTTAACTTTGCATTTTCCTTCTGTGTCTATACTATCAATTTAAGCTGTGATACTTCCTCTGTGACTCTATCCAGTGTTGCTAGAAAATAATTCAGGTAAAGAGACTTCCTCATTAAGTAGATCAGGGCATCAGCAGCACTGAATCATAACTAGACAGAAAAAAGAAAATGTTTATTATAAGGCATTGCCTGGAGTTCATGCCTGCTTCTTTCTCTCTAGAAAGTTTCTAGTAGAATGAGACCTCCCCAGTTCTCTCTCTCTGACAGATGCAGTTGCTATTACATTTTATTTAATTAAAAAAAAAAAAAGTTAAAGTAAAATCTAAACTGTTAGGTGTAATCAGTTTGGAAAATGATGTTTAACTAAATTCTTCTCATTTACTCCAGTAGCAGTCTGGGATTTTGCTGGGCTTGGGAAGTTCTTCCATATTTCAACCAGTATTAACAAGAACAAGTTTTAGCTCAGGTAATCCCATAAAGAAGGGAAGGCATACACATGCATTGAAGGAAAAGTCAACGTTTGCTTAAAGGAGGGATGAAATCCTTGCTAGCAGGGCTCAGCAGCTCAGCAAATAAGTGAAGGAGCAATCTACATGAAGACAATCTCCTCACTTTGAACTTCTTCCAGGCTCTTTGTCCACATCAGCCAGTGTGCCTGCAGGAGGAAGCACCAGAGGAATCAGCCAAACAATGTGGCAAAATGAAACACTTTTAAAATTATTTTCCTACTAAAGAGGAGACTTTTCTGAAATAACAAGTTTAGTCGCAGAAGGTCAGGCCTCTGAGCACACCATTGGTCCATATTTTTTCTGACCACCTCTCCTGGAATGTCAACCTCCGTGTCCCTGCCCAAGAATGTCACTGAATCTCCAGCCTGAGCCCCCAGCCTCAGCTGAGCCATGCTGTGGGCAAGTGGGGGCCAGTGCTGTCCCAGGCTGCTCCTGGCTTGCTGCCTGCCCGTCCTGCACTGAGCTGGGACCTGCCACCCCCTCCTGCTTGTCTGCTGGTCACTGGGCTGTCGGTGGGACCCGTCACTGCCAGGAGCCCTGCTCTGCTGGCCCTACTCGGGCACATGGGGGTGGTGCTGTTTCTGGGCTGTGGTTACCCTTGGCTGTAGCTTGTCTCCCTTCAGAAAGCTGCCCCCTGACCAGTGGTAGCCAGCCTTTACCTGCCTGCAGCTTCCATCTACAAAAAGGTGAAGGATAGAAACAGAACAGTGGAAAGAAACAGAACAGCTACTGCGTTTGCACCCTCCAAGAGCAAGAATCACAAGATTAGGAAGAGGCAACCTGGAACTGCAGCTCCTGCAGTTCTTTGAGTCTTACTCCAGGCCAGTCCACTTCATCTGCATGATAACAAGACACATGCAAGACCCTTCAGTCAGTGTAGATCAAGAGCAGGAGACCATTGGCAGGACAGCCCCCACTTTACTCTTTTTCACTAGTTTTTGGAGTAGGAAGAAAGTATATTGCCTTAATAATTCCTTTTTTTAAGATGTCTCTGTTGACTTTAATTAACCTTTCCTTAGGCTCACAAACATAACAAACACTACTTCTAAAAAGCAAATAAAATGACTGTGTCCCATGGGATCTTCAAGGCATTTCTGGTTTCTAAAGATACAAATAAAGGGTTTAGTAGGTGGCTTTTAAAGAGGTATGTGCTATTACAATACATCACTAATATTTCATTGATCTGGCTAGCCAATAGTTCAGCATCATTAATGTCCATGCCATAAGCATGCTATAAAGTTGTAAAATGAATTAAGCTGGCATGAGTTTTGCAGAACAATTATATTGTATTTTCCCTGATCTTTATGTGTTATTTACATAGTTGCAACCTTCAAGCAGAACACTTTGAACTTGAGAAAGTAATTTCCACTAGATATATGAAAACTTATCTGGTGGTACAATTTGGCAGCCTAAAAATACTACAATGTAGCTGATCACGAAATTTTTCCAACAGTCCAACCCCTGTAGAATAAGGTTTATGGGTTTGGATGAAATTCAGAAAGAAGTAAAATGAATAAAGTATAGGGATAGGAGTCCTTTCTGGAAGCTAAGTCAGCCTTAACATCTCTACCAAAACAAAATGTTGATAACTGTCACTGCCATATATTAGCGTTACAGCTACAAATGTTCTCAAGTGCAGTCTTTCCTGAATGTTACTATCAGCCAGCAGTGAAACAGTAGTTAGTATACAGTATTCGTCTACAATGTTCTTTTTTTTCACATGGCTTTAGCAGAGAAATCTTGCATAAAAAATGATTCTAAATTACAGTTTATGCCATTCAGCAATGTAAATGTAATGAAAAATAAAGTCAATCAGAGCCATTTAGTTTTTCTACAGATTGCTGCAACAAAATAATCCTTGTGCTATCAAATGGAGTGTAAATGGGACTACCTGAGTCATAACTTAACACTGATTTCCTATGTTTTGAACAAATACGTGGAGTTATTCCAGCAGTATAGCCAGAAGCAAAGGAAAAAGAAACTTAATATTTGGGCAGTCTTTAGTGGTTCTACAAAAGCAGTTGAGTAATTTTACCAACATTTTTTGTTTGCCACTGAACATCTGGATTATACATGAGAATTCTTTTAAGATAAAATAATCAAATAAGATCATAGGCTTTGCTCAATACAGCATCATAAACCAAAATTTCAAATACCACTGACATTCTGGCTGTATACACCATTCTTACTTCTCAGAGAATTTAACTTGAGTGCTCACACTGCAGTATTTTTCACTGACAGATCTTGATAGCCTGTAGGTTTTCTTAAGCTGTAGCTCAACTCACAACTCTCCTGAGTTTTTTGCTTCTCATTTGCTAGTTCTCTTGCAATAGCTGCCAGTGTACTAGTAAAGTAGCCCTACTGATGCTGAACAACTGTGAATATCAGAGTAAAATGCGGTTGCTCCACTCATCTTTTATTTATCTGCTCTCAGAATTGCTAGAGCATGAAGGGACAATAGTCTCTGAAGATCCTTCCTGTTTTTCTATTTCAGAGGGCAGGGTTAGCATGCTGGATGCTTCTTGTTTACTGGCAAAAAGCTTCATGAAGTACTTGCTCTGTTCTCAGTCTTTAGTGCTTCTACCCAGACAACATTCCAATTGGAAGTATCGTTAATCTGAATTATTCCTCTTTGTTCTTCTGTTTCAGGGACAGCACAAAACACAGAGAGCTTAATGTACATCTCCCAGACTCATTGACTAGGATTATCTGATAATTTTCCCCTATCTACAAGTTTGACCTCTGCGATTGGTCCACTATAGCTAATGGAGCTGACTTCCAAAAATCATATGTTCTTTGTGTGTCTCATGGGTGAGTTTGGTCTGAAAGAGACTAAATCTCTATGCAGTATTGTTCCCCACATCCTAGGGTTCTTTAGCGAGCCATTCTTTAAATGGATATTTTTTCGTATTTTTCCAATAACCTTATTGACATCATATTTTGAAATGTGTAAAGGCAATAATGAAACTTGCTCCTGAGATGTACACTGAGAGAGCAGTACTGAAATGGTTAACATTCCCAGTTAAAGCAATTAAATGTTTTATTTATATTTTGGGGATTAAGCAAGCAATTCAGGCATTGTAACAAATCAAGCTGACAAGTCCTATTCACATAAATGACAATGTGCAGACAAAAATTAGATTAATTTCCAAAATAACAATAATTCCTTTACCCAGCATGCCATGTTTATGCAAAGTGTTCAGAACATTGCTTCCAATTATTTCCAACTTTGAAACAAATTATTACAGAACAACCTTTTCTTTATAAAAGTACCCTATTTTGATGAGTCACTGCACCTTTTCATTCTTTGTATGAATGGACCTTCTTTGTTACGTAGACACAGAAGGAATGCAATTGCAAAACAAAAGCAAGACAGAAGGAAAGAAATAGTTTCCTTTTCAATGTAGTGACACATTTATGAAAACTTTGCTAAATTAATGTAGCTGCAGGGTTCATAATAACCTATGTGCACTTATATCTTGCCAGATGATGCATAGGTTATTTCCCTGAAATTAAGCAGTCGTGCATATTTACCTCATGGTAATATCTTCTGACAGACACATACACATATATAAAAATACACTTATGATAATGCCTGAAGAAGTCTGAGAATTAATTAATCTAGCGTTTTTCAGCAAGAAGAAAATGTCAAAAGATATTAAAGTGGTCATATGATATGATAAGTAAAAGTGGTCAACACAGCAATAGTTGGGAAATGGCAGGGCAAGGTCCAACTCTTTCCTTCTAAACAGCTGTTTGGTTGTTGATCGTTCGTTCAGCTTTCAGTCACAGAATTTTGGGGTTGTTAGATTGCTGGTACTCAGTTGCTGGTTGATGGTGATCATATTAAAAAGTATGAGGGTCAACTTTGTATCGCTGATATCTAGCTGCTGCAGAGTTACATTAGCTTTGCTTTTAGATCTGGCCCCTGCTGTCCAAAGCCTTTTAAGTATTAGGTTATTACAATGCATAATTTATCACTACCGATTATAGTTAGTCATGCATAGAAGACAAAAGACCAAGCAGGGTGCTTGTCTAGGGGGATCTATGCTGAGTATTCAAAGTTGCTGGTCATTGTCTCCCTGTCCTAAGTCAGAAACCTGATTATTTTAAGAACTTCTCTGTCCCCTACCAGGATACATGCTGCTGGCAGGATATGCTTTGTAAGTATTCCTGGATCCCTGTGACTTGTTTTTATTCAGGAACAGTCCAGGAACACTGCCAAAGCCATTTGTGTATAAGGATATTTCAGAGAGGGGTAAGGCTATTTTTTAGGAGGCAACTATTAGAGAAAATACTGGGGTTTATGTTATTCACTGGCTGGCTAACCCGAGTTGATTTATTCATGCTGAAAGTTTGTTTTTTTAATCCTGCTGGATGTAGAATATCATTGAAAGATTAAGTAGGAGAGCCTAGAGCTTTATGTACAGCATTTTTTTCATGACATAAATCTAACTAAATAAAGAACAAAACCTGGAATGAACAGTGGGAGAGCCGTTTGCCTTTGTCATCTTCCTGCAGTCTATGCTTTTTTCTTACTTGCACTCATATAAATTCTCACTGAGCTTGATATGCTTAACTAAAAGAAAGAAAAGTCCTCCCCATAAACCATCACATGGAAACACTGTTCAGATGCTATGCTTTGCCCTATGTGAAAATGTTCTTCCTCAAGAAAACTGCTAGGAAACTTTTCTTTTTCTTACTTATTTTAACAAATAGTAATCTTTTTCCTTACAACAATTACAGGAGTAGTAATTATCCACTCACTCAATGTGCTGCACATCTTGGACTTCTCAGCCAACTTTCCTTTGTTGGCCATCCTCTTGAATAAGATAACCTGAGTGAACAGTGTTATTTATCCCTCCCTCTACTTCTTCCCTGCAGAGACCTCTATGCCCTCTATGATCCTGTGACCCCAGCTGTATTTATAATATCTTTGATTTTTCTATGTGATAGCACTTTCATTTTACTCGATATTATCATATTGTGTTGAAAGCTTTTTGTGTTCCTACTACTTTCTGGAAGACAGAGGTTTCCCGAGCAGTTCATAAAATAGGGCATCATCCTACATTCTCTATCAAAATAGTTCTTTATCACATAAATGTGAATGTAGTGAGACTGTATAAGCAAGGGAAAAAAAGACTGTACTGGGAAGTCCTCAATGTAATTTCTAAAGTGCCTGATCATATGCCATAGGAAAAATATGTCCTTCATCCCCATAAACCAAGTCTGTAAACCAAAGGGAAAAAGAAGACCATGCAGCTGATAATGGTTAAAAAAAAGCACCTTGCAAAAAATGGCAGCTGCAGTTGTTGAGGTACATTACTAAAAGTGACAGATTTGGGATCTGCTCTTTTTTCAGGTCCCCTGTGAGTCACATTACCATCATTTCTTCATCTGTAGGGGACAAAGTCTGTCCCTTCTGTGAATTATGTCAGCAATCTTCCATCAGACACATGCAATATTGCTAGGTGACACCTTGCAGCAGGTGTTCACTTCTTCCATATGGCGCTTCACACATTTACTTGAACTATCATATCTGAAGCATATTGAATTTGTTCAGCCTACAGAAGTTGTCAAGCTAGATGGACGACTTTCTTTTAAGTATGTACATTCATCTTGGCTTGACAAGTGTCCATTTGACACTGAGTGGAAATTCTTTTCCTGAGAAGGCTCCAGAATACCATATTACCTGTTACTGTAATTGTGCTGCCAGAACGTTGCAAGAAATGTTTGCTGATTCCCACTGGCAAATTACTTTTATCTTGATATGTCAAAGTATAAAGTATCTAGATTTCCTGTTCTGCATTGGATATGTGAGCACATTTTATAAACAATAAATGAGTCCTTACCTCCCTTTAAACTTTCATTTCATAAATGAGAGCATTGGGTCTGTGCTACTGGCTGCCTCAGTAGAGTATCTATCTATGTCATTTAAAATGGCCTCTACTGGAAATTTGAATTTTTATTTTTTTTTAACATCTTTTTTTTCTAGAACATATCCTATTGACAGGCTATGTAATTATTCTCTATTCACTTGTTCAGCACAATGGTACCTACAGCAATGAATCTTTAACTGCTCTTGTATTTACTGAAAGGATCCAGTCACTTACTCTGTGTATGTAACATTTGGCATCCTCATTTAATTGAGGCTGCAAAATCCTAGACAGTTTAGTAAGATTATTTATTGACTTGGACAAACCAGGGAAGGATGACACAGTCCCTGTGAAGTGGTATTCAAAATCAGCAGGCTACAGTGTCATTTGTAATCTGACAAAAATTATGCTCTGTGAAAGCAAGAAACCTTTTTTTTTTTTAGCCCACTATATCATGATAGCAAAAATAAGCAGTCAAAAAATCTTGGTCAATCTGTGTTAGGATGATACATATGAAAAGGCTGGTATATACGTAGTAGCAAAGGTGTCAATCCCCCATCTATATAGTGCTAAAGATCTAGCCTACTTCCTAGTATTTTTCTGCACTGAACAGATTCTTGGCAGTAGCCCCAAAATTAATGAAGCAAACATGTCTCTTCTACAAAATTTCTTACTAAATTATGTTTTTCTATAACAGATTTCACTCTAACAAGCCAGTGCCAGTTGGTACTTGCTGCTGTAACTTTGGGATTTTATCTTGTTACTTGCTGTAGAGCTGGATATCACAAGCTGAAGTGAAAATATCCACAAAAATAACACTTTGTTTATCAAAAGTGAAACTGGAGAGACAAGGATTCAGCCTTCCAGGTCATGGAAAACTGAGGTTTATAAAGTGTATAATTGATTAGATTTAGGGCAATTGCTCATAGAGCATGTTAGCCCTGGTTTCATTGGCTAGTGCCATGTAGGTGATGGCCTTATGAACAGGTACTTCTTCCTGCATTTGCTTCGATTTCACTAGAAATCAGATTCATAAACAAGGCAATCCTGCAGCCACTGGAGGTTTCACCCAAAGGCACTGCTGTCCAAAAAAATGGTGTTCA
The DNA here is from genome assembly GCA_035590195.1 of Aviceda cuculoides. NCBI lineage: Eukaryota > Metazoa > Chordata > Aves > Accipitriformes > Accipitridae > Aviceda > Aviceda cuculoides. The sequence goes on from JAVJGG010000029.1 coordinate 5,417,165, forward strand.
ATTTTTTCAGGCACTTCTGGCCTGCCTGAAGAGGCTGGTGGTTGTGTGAATGGCTGTGGGTATTTTCCTGCGTGTCTTGTCCCATTAGTGAGGTTAAAAGCAGTCCACAAGAAAATGTTTGAAGAACACATATACATTCCATTTGTATATTTTGATCCTAGTAAACTGTCTAGAAGACAGTGTTGTTTAAGTAGGGTTAGATTAAAAGTCCACCTAGCTCAATATCCTGCCCTTCATGCTGAACAGGAATAAACAGTTTTTACTTCATCATAATACCACTCAGCCAGACTATATCATTTGAGATCTTCCTCCAAGACTGTGTCATCTGTTTTAGCTGAACTCCAAATAATTTAGTACTGTTATAAGCTTTGTTATATGTTTATCCCTTCACTGATCACTTGTGAATTAGTTTACCTGTTCTTGTACAGAACCCTTTCACAGAATCTCAGAATGATTGAAGTTGGAAGGCACCTCTGTAGGTTGCCTTGTCCAATGCCCCTGCTCAAGCAGGGCCAACTAGAGCCAGGGTGGAGAATCTGGAACCTAAGGAAGGTTCTAGAGTCTGTAAGGACGGAAATTCTGGAACCTCCCTGGGTAACCTGTACCAGTGCTTAGTCACCCTCACACTAAAAAAGTGTTTCCTGATGTTCAGATGGAACCTCCTGTGTTTCAGTTTGTGCCCACTGCTTCTGTTCCTGTCACTGGGCACCACTGAAAAGAGCCTGACTCTGTCCTTTTTGCATCGTCCTTCAGGCGTTTACATATATTGATAAGATCCTCCTGAGCCTTCTCTTCTCCAAGCTGAGCAGTCCCAGCTCTCTCAGCCTTTCCTCAAATGTGAGGTGCTCCAGTCTCTAAATCATCTTTGTGGCCCTTTGTTGAACTCCCTCTAGTCTGTCCATCTCTCTCTTTCTTGTACTGAGGAGCCCAGAACTGGACACAGTACTCCAGGTGTGGCCTCACCATTGCTGGGTAGAGAGGAAGGATGACCTCCCCTGACTTGCTGACAACACTCCTCTTAATGCAGTCCAGGATACCTTCTTTGCCACAGGGGCACGTTGCTGGCTCATGTTCAACCTGGTGTCCACTAAGACCTAGCAGGGATTTTTCTGCCAAGCAGCTTTCCAGTTGGGTGGCCCTCAGCATATATTGGTCCTTGGTGTTGTTCTTCCCCAGGTGCAGTACTTTCCACTCCTCCTTGTTGAACTTCATGAGACTCCTGATGGCCCATTTCTCCACCCTGTCAAGGTCCCTTTGGAAGGCAGCACAGCCTTCTGGTGTATCAGCTACTTATCCCATTTTTGTGTCATCAGCAAACTTGCTGAGGGTACATTGCCCCATTATCCAGATTATTAATGCAGATGTTAAACAGGACTGGACACAATATTGACCCCTGGGGTACACTGCTAGTCACTGGCCTCCAACCAGACCTTGCATGGCTGATCACCACCCTCTGGCCCACCCTCTGGGCCTGGCCTTTCAGCCTGATTTCAATCCACCTCACTGTTTGCTCATCCAGCCCATACATCAACTACTTCTCTGTGAGGATCTTATGGGAGACAGTGTCAAAGGCCTTACTGATGTCCTGGTAGACAAAGTCCACTGCTCTCAACGCACATAGCAAGCCAGTCACTTCATTGTAGAAGTTTATCAAGTTGGTCAAGTGAAGCCGTGCTGACTACTCCTGATGATTTTCTTGCTGTTCATGTACCTGAAGAATTGTTTCCAGGATGAGCTGTTCCATCACCTTCCCAGGGTTTGAGGTGAGGCTGATCGGCCTGTACTTCCCTGGGTCTTCCTTCTTGCAGATGGGGTTGACATATGATTTCCTCCAGTCTTTGGGCACTTCTCCCAGTCACCACGATCAAAGATTGTTGAGTGTGGCCTTGCAACAACATCTGTCAGCTCCCTCAGCAATTGTAGCACATTCCATCAAGGCCCATTGACTTATGTATGCCTGGTTTGCTTAAGTATTCCCTGACCTGGTCCTCTTCCACCTGGGGTACATCTTCTTTACTCTAACCTTTTCCCCTGATCTCTGAGACTTGGGATTCCTGAGGGCCAGTTTTACTAGTAAAGACTGAGGTAAAGAAGGCATTCAGTACTTCTTCCTTTTCCACTTCCTGTATAACCAGGTCCCTCGTCTTGTTGAGCAATGGGTCCACATTTCCCCTGGTTCTCCTTTTGTTGCCTATGTACTTATAGAACCCCTTCTCCTTGTCTTTGACATGCTTGGACAGATTCAATTCCATTTGGGCTTAGCATTCTTAACTTCATCCCTGGATGTTCAGACAATGTTTCTGTATTCCTCACAGGCTACCTGTCCATCCTTTGTAGGTTTCCTTTTTGTGTTTGAGTTTGTTAAGGAGCTCCTTGTTCATCCATGCAGGCCTTCTGGCATTTTTGCCTGACTTCTTATTCATTGGGATGGAGTGCTCTTGAGTTTGGAGGAGGTGATCTGAATATTAACCAGCTTTCTGGGTCTCCCCTTCCCTCCAGGGCCTTATCCCATGGGTCTCTTCCAAGCAGATCTTTGAAGAGACCAGAGACTGCTCTCCTGAAGTCCAGGGTTGTCAGCTTGCTTTTCACCCTCCTCTCTGCCCCCAGGATCCTGAACACCACCATCTCATGGTCACTGCAGCCATGATTGCCTTTGACCTTCACATGCATATAAAGTATCTCATTTTTGGTGAGTATGAGGTCCAACAGAGCACTTCTCATTGGCTCCTCAGTCACTTGGAGGTGGAAGTTATCATCAATGCACTCCAAGAACCTCCTGGATGCCTAATGCCCTACTGTGTTGTCCCTCCAACAGATATTGGGTGGTTGATCTGGACCAGGGCCTGTGAACGTGATGCTGCTCCTACCTGTCTATCTCATCCACTTGTTTTTCCTGGTCAGATGGCCTATAGCAGACACCCACTATCATGTCACCTTTGCCTGTCCTCTTTTTAAGCCTAATCCATAAGCTCTCCATTGGCTCCTTGACTATCCCCATGAGACCTCCATGCACTCCATCTGCTTTCTCACATAAAGGGCAACTCCCACTCCTCATCTTCTCTACCTGTCCTTCCTGTAGAGCCTGTATCCCTCCATTGCAACACTTCAGTCATGGGAGCCATCCCACCATGTCTCTATAATCCCAACAAGATCATAGCTCTGCAATTTCATGCAGATCTCTAACTCATCATGTTTATTCCCCATACTAAGTGCATTAGTATACAGGCACTTAAGCAGGGCTCCCCAGCGTGTTGAGTTCCTGGAGAGTGTTTGGGGGATTTGTCCACAATGGTACCTTTTAGGCACCTCCTTGACCATGTGCAGATGCTGGAGGTGACCCCGCCCAGGCCCTCTTTTGTTAACTTTGTGTTCCCTTCCCATCACAACACCCCATGCCCTTTTCTCAGCAATCCGTCACAGCCCTGCTGATTTCCTTCCCCCATCATTCCTAGTTTAAAACCTTCTTAAGGAGGTCAGGATCCTACTGACAAAAATAGTTTTGCTCTGATTATTAAGGTGCTACCCAGCTCTCCCGAGCAGACACTGGTCTGCAAACAGGGTCACATGGCCATAGAACCCAAAACCCTGACACCAACACCAGTTCTGCAGCCAATTATTAACTTGTTCTATTAATGCCCTTCTCCTCACACCCTTTCCCCTCCCAGCAAGAGTGAGGAGATCACCTGTGTCCCCATGCCCTTGACTACTACCCCCAGATGTTTGTAGTCACTTTTGATACGTCTATGACTCAGTAATTCTATGGTCATGACTTGCATCTTTCCAGTTTTCCCTCTGTGGGGACCTCACTCGTCAGTTGCATTGGCTATGGTAGCCTTTGTAAATGTGACTGACTTTTATAAAGTAACTTTTATTGCCCTGATGCTAAAGCCAAGTCAAACAGCAGATTATGCACTGTAAATAGTTTTTTTAAATATTACCTTTGAGTTTCTTAGAAATACTTCTCAATTTCTTGCTATAAAGTTTAGCAATTTTGTTGTAAAACCATTTCTATCAACATTTCAATTTTACACAGTTCATCATTGTAAGTACAGAGAGAAATCATCATTGTGAGAACCTCCCCAAATGCTTCTGTGTAAACCAATTAAAAATGTTAATTAGTCTTGCAAAGACTTTAGTTTCCTTTTAGAGCGTCATAATTTACAAGCTTCACAACCTAGTGCTTTTAACTTTCAACTTATGCTTCTGTAATGTTTTAAAGTGTGTTGGGATGAGGAAGCTGCCCATAAAAATCTTTTCTCATGCACCTTATTGTACTTTTAAGTTGTCAAAGTTTGCTCTTTTCAGTTTTCACCATTAAGACACAGCTTTCTCTTTCTGAGGGATGTCTGTGCTTGTAATAATTTTCTAATACTTCAATTTGATCACATTAGTTTTTACTGAGTTCTTTTGAAGTCATACTTAATTTGTGGTTCATACCACTGATCCTCTATGGCAGCAATGATCATTCTCTGTGTGCCATACAGGCCTTTTACTTTTTGGCTGTGTCTTGTGATTTTCATCTTCCTCATTTTGCTCATTCCCCTTTTTAAAATTAGACATTTACCACATGATATTTTTTCCTTTTTTTCCTATAAGGATTAGAATTTCACTGCATCATTGCCACCATTATAGAGCTTCCCATTGACAGTTTTATCTTGAATAGTGTTCTCAACAATTCTCAAGACATAAGCAAAGACTGTCCCAGATCTTGAAGTCTCTAACTGGCTGGTTCAAGAAATGTCCATCAATGGTGTCAAAAATGTTACCATTGTACCATAGTGCATTATGAAATTGACCCAGTCCACATAAAGTCTTCAAAATATCCTGTTTTGTACACTTACATCCTTTCAAATGTCTCTTACTTTTCACACTCATTGCTATCATGTTAAATGACTTATAGTAAAACCCCAGTATTGTACTTGACCCTCTTCAACACACAACTTTATTTTTTGTGGTCTTTTGTGATATCATCAATGCATTACACACATCTGACTTAAAGCTTTGTTAACATAAGGCACCAAGTCTCTTCTGGCATGATTATCTCTTAGTCACAATTAATTTTTACTTTCCTATTTACAGTTTCACTTATAATCTTGCTTTCATCAAACTTTGGAGAAATCTGTTATATTCCCATTTTAATCTGGATATTTTAATTAACCTTTTTAGTTTTTAGATTCTGAACATTTGTAAAGAGGTACATACACATCTCATATATGTCTGTCTATTTTTATGTGCCTTAAATATTGCCTAATATTTCTTAATGTTATTCTTCAGTATTTTCTGCCCATATTTTAGAACTTCCTTCTTATTCATATTCAGAGAATGCAGTGTTTTTCTGAGGGGATTCTGGTATTCATTATCTTAAACAAAGTGGTCTTTCTACTGTTTTACATTCCCCTGCATTTTAGGTATAAAGAAAAAATACTCAAAGGCTGTCTTACTTTTAATTGTTATGATCTGGCACAGTGTCAGCAAATGGCCATTTTGCTGTAACACATTTTTTTCCTGTAGAAATTCCTTTCACTGTAAAGTTTTTCTGAGTCCTTATGAACCATTAACATCTCCCAAGTTTTTTTCCATTATACTGCCAAGACTCATTCTCCTTCTCTTCAGTCCCATGCGTGATACAGGCAGTACTCCCACACATGTTCTTGTCTTCAAGAAGGGCTTACATTTTCTGGTTTTTTTTCACCTCTCTATATCAAAATGCAAATGCCATAATATCTCACTGAGAGGGCTAGAGCTGATAGAGCCTCACAGGCTTTAGAAAGATGCTTTTAGCTGTGTCTAGAACCACACTTACAGGCTCCCTGTCTCAGGTTGGTTGACCAGCCAGCAAATCTGGTCTTTATGGATTGCTTCTGTGACCTCCTTAGAAAATTATCTGCTTGTAATAATCAGACAGAAAAGAGAGAAAATTCCCAAGACTGTGAGCAGAATATTGATGCCAATAAAGACTATATTTTAAAGCTTGCAAGAAAGCAAATAACTAAATCATTAAGCACCACTATTAACAGCAAACCTGATAGGAATCTGGTACTGTACCTGAACTGTTTTGGAGGACATACAGACCTATTCTAAACCTCCTAATGTGTTATTCTTCTCCATTGCCACCTGCATGATCTCTCCAAAGAAACTACAGAAGCCAAGAAGGATGGAAGTGACATTTTTTCCTAGCTGCTGCATGTTCTGTCTTCCCCTGCAAAGACCCAAAGCTCTGCAGGTGAGATCCTGTGGGTCCCAGGAGGAAAGCCAATATGGCCCTGAGATAATCACATGGGAATTCAAATTCCTACTCCAACACTGTTCTGCAGTTTCCAGCATGGGAAAAACCACTGCTGCCTTAGTAATATCATAGCAGTATGAGGAAACAATGAGGGAGAGAAGAGAAAAAGAAACTAGACATTTGTATCAGCTACTGCCCCAAAGATTTAGTATTATTATAGTAGCTGGTACTATGGTAAAAGACTCAAATGGATATTGTCAATTGTTACCAGAGTGGAAACACAGTAGTAGAAACTACTGACCACTTCCCTCCTCAGTCAGTCTTCAGCAAATATGGTGGCATCTATCCATTCCTTCAACTTGTCAAGCTTACCTTCTTATATGCACCTATTCTCCTCTGCTGCAAGTTATAAAAATAAGCAGGTTCACATTCCTTCTGCAAAGTTGGGGGGTTTTGTTTGCTTTTGTATTATTGTTATTTACACAGCACTGCTTGTCACAAGCATGTGGGCAAATATAAGAAAATCATCTATATTGTGTATTGCCCCTCATACATACAGATTTCTCTGCAACTGATCAGAATTGACGAGCTGGTTTAAAAAAATGTGAGAAAAAATATGACAGCCAATGTCAGAGGAAAAGAATAAACTGTTTGGAAATGGCTCCTATACATACCTGAATACATAGAAGCCCCTTTCTGTATCTCCATCAGAGGGGAAAGGGTGTATGTTGAAGCAACATAACAAGGAGATGCTCTTTTGTAACTGGCTGGATTACAGTGATAACAACATCAGTGAGAATTAATTACGTGTGTTGTGTACAATGTTTTCTATTTTGACAAGACAGAAACAGCTTCATTTGTACTTTGTAGAGGGAATGTTAAAAGCAGGTGAGAGTTCACCCCTGAACTTCCTCTTCAAATGTATCATGTGCATAGGGTGCACTCTGCATTATGACTGATAACTGAGAAATTATTCCCTACCTTAAGAATAGACAGAAAAAGAGGATAATAAACACAAAATACTAAAAAAGTAAATGCATAGATGTATCTCTTCTGTTACCATAAAGGCACAGTACTATTAACAATGAGATATTTTAACCTGGTAGTAAAGTCAAGTTTTAATGAATAACAAAGCAAAAATAGCCAGGAGTCAGAAGAGCAGGTGGACTGAAAGGAGTGAACTTTAGCGACCATAATCTTCTTGGGACCTCGAGATCTGAAGATAGAAGTGTAAAAGTCATTTAATAATATTCATGTTATTTGCAGAGTAGGGAATCGGCTAACAATTTCTGTGATAGAAATTCGACCTAAGAAGGGTTTTAATGATTTGCCAGATTTCATGTTTTTATTATGAAAATCTGAGTGCATTCATATGAAGAATTATATATATAAACAGACAAGTGATTGGTCACTTTTTGAAAACCAATCTGAAAAGCAATTTCCTTTACATGAGAGCCAAAGGTGGAGATATCTAAAACAACTGGCTGTGATTTTTTTTAAGTTATACCAGCTTGCAGAATATAACCTAGAGCCAGTATAGTCCAGGTGAACCTCCGAGCTGATTGCACCACAAGACCTTTTCAAATAAGTCAAGATCAAAACCAAGTTATTGCCAAAATATATTCTTTTATGTCAAGACGTGAAAAAAAGAAGCAAGAGTATCCTTGAAACCAAGTTGGGTTGCTATGGTCTACATGAGTGATCCAGTGGATGGGCAAAAACTGGCTGGATCGTCAGGATCAAAAGAAAGTGGTTGATGTTTCCTATCCTGCTTGGAGTACCTCAAGGATCTACCCTGGGATCTTTCCTGTGCAATATCTTTATAAACAACCCAGCATCCTCATCAGGTTTCTAAATGATCTTGGACTGGGTGTGCAGTTAATAAACTCAAGAGCAGGTCTGGTATTCAGACAGGCTGGGGGAAAGGGGTGAAGGGAAACTTCATGAAATTCAACAAAACCAAATGTGAATTCTTGCACCTGGGATGGACCAATGCCTGAATAAGGACCAGCTGAGGGCTGACAGCTAAGGAGCAGCCCTGCTGAACAGTTTCTCGGGGTCCTTGTGGACAGCAGGCTACACAGCAGAGAGCAGCATGCCCTGGCAGGAAAGAAGGCTAATAGCACTCTGAGCTACGTCAACAAGAGTGCAGCCACTAGACCAAAAGACTTGATGATTCATCTCTTTGCAGCACTGGTTAGTTCAGTGGGGGGTGTGGCAGGTACACCCACCCTGATAGAGACTGAAACTGCCCAACTGAAACAAAAACCTAGAAGTCACGATTTGGGTGTCAAGCTGCATGGCCTGCATAGTGACTGTGACCACGTACACACTTGGACCAGGGACAACCATCACATACACACCTCAGTTCAGGGATAGGAAAGGCAAGGCTATTTGGCTGACAGACAAGGCCATCAGCCAATGAAACACTTTGTTTGAGAGAAGCTTCTTGACTGTTGACCATCTATGACCATGGATCAGATTTGACTAGGGTATAAATGGAGCCCCACCAGAGGGCAAACTGAGCCAATCCTCCTCTTCAGATCTGCAGCTGTGGACTCTCCCCTTGGGTTGGGACACCACCTAAGGAAACACCTCAAGGTTGAGAGCCCTCATCTTTTATCAGAGATGCACAGTTGAAGGACAAGAGGCAATGATCACAAGTTGCAACATGTAAAACTTACTAGTCATAAAGAAAAATTAAAGGTAAATGAAATGTGCATTTTGGGACATAATTTCTAAAGCTTAAAAATTCTTAAAACAGTTGTGCGGGTATTAATTTTCCCTTTGTCATGGTTTAACCCCAGCCAGCAACTAAGCACCATGCAGCCACTCACTCACTCTCCCCCCCTACAGTGGGATGGGGGAGAGAATCAGAAAAAAAGTAAAACTTGTAGGTTGAGATAAGAATGGTTTAAAAGAATAGAAAGGAAGAAACTAATGATGATAGTAATAACAATACAAAAATGATGACAACAACAACAATAATAATAATAATAGTAATAAAAGGATTGGAATATACAAAACAAGTGATGCACAATGCAATTGCTCACTACTCGCCGACTGGTGCCCAGTTACTTCCTGAGCAGTGATCTCTCCCAGTCTCACTTCCCCCAGTTTATATACTGGGCACGATGTCACATGGTATGGAATACCCCTTTGGACAGTTTGAGTCAGCTGCCCTGGCTGTGTCCCCTCCCGACTTCTTGTGCCCCTCCAGCCTTCTTGCTTGCTGGGCATGAGAAGCTGAAAAATCCTTGACTTAGTCTAAACACTACTTAACAACAACTTAAAACATTAGTGTGTTATCAACATTCTTCTCATCCTAAATCCAAAACACAGCACTACACCAGGAATTCTACTAGGAAGAAAATTAACTCTATCCCAATTCAAACCAGGACACCCTTACATCATTGAGCCTGTGGTTTATTAATGTTGTCAGAGTTCTAAATGATTTTGATTAAAGGATAAATTTCATTGAGTTTAACACCTGCCTAATTTGATTGTGTGAACCTTCGCATTGGAGGGCCATGTAGATGATCAGGGCTGGGGATGAGGGGCTGGAGCACTTGCCGTTTAAGAAGATGCTGAAGGACTAGGACTTGTTCATCCTGAAGATGAGGCAGCTTTGGAAGGGGGCCTAGCAGTAGCTCCCCAGTGCCTGTGAGGAGGTCACGGAGAAGACAAGGTCAGGGTCTCTGATGAGGTGTGTGAGACAATGGCGGGGAATGGCCATAAATTGTAAGAGGGGATGTTCTGACTTGTTATAAGGAAAAATAAGTGTTGCTGGTAGGAAAATTAAGCTTTGGAGAAGGTTACCCTGAGGGGTTATGCAGTCTCTATCCTTTGAGGTTTTCAAGATCTTTGTGGACAAAACCTTGAACAACCTGGTCTGAGTTCAGTGTTGGCCATATTTGGAACAGGAGGTTGGACCAAATACTGCCTGAAGTCCCTTCTAACCTGAATTGTTCTGTGATCTCTAATGGATGTAACCTCTCTCTGCCACTTCCCAAGTTCCTCACAGCTGGAAATGAGAATCAAACAATTAAGTCTTTTTTATAACAGTGATTTTTTATAGTTATAACCAGACTCCACATACACGGACAGTCTCAGTCCTGATTCCATAGCAGAAGGTAGTAAGAAACTGAGTTGTTTGATGCAGGAACACAGCAAGTCAGACATTTTCAGTGAGGGACGAGAAGAGGGAGATAAAAAAGATTTAAAATTCTTCCATAAGTACAGGTGTCCTTCTCTTCTTCTTGATTTGAGTAGTAAGCCCTGTCCTCCTTGAGAACACCATTCCCTTGTTGCTTTTTTTATGTCATCATCATCATCATTCTCTGTCCATTTCATAAATTCTGGAGTAAGATCCTAGACCTCAACAGTGTCTCCTCTCTTCTTAGTGTCAGGATATCTGGACTACTGATCTGAACAGAATGGACCTTGTGATACAGAATCTGACAATCAAATAATAGAAAATTTGGAAAAGACTTCAAAACTTCTGGTTCAACTTCCTTCTTCAAGTAAGGCTTACCCCAAACTTAAATCAAGTTTCTCATGACCTTTTCTAGTTGTGCTTTGAAAATCTGAAAAAAATGGAGACTCCACAGCATCTCTGGGCAACCTGTACTTAACCGCTGTCATGGTAAAGATTTTTAATTTTTCTTTATGACTAGTAATTTTTCCGTGTTGCAACTTGTGGCCACTGCCTCTTGTCCTTCAACTGTGCATCTCTGAGAAGGTTCTGACTTCATCTTCTCTATAACCTCCCTTCTGTGACTGAAAAACAGCAAACAGATACCCTGTTAGCCTTCTCCAAGTTAAACAAACCCTATTCTCCGTCTCTCCTTCTAAGTTATATACTCTAGCTACCTAAGCTTTTTAGGAACCTGCCACCAGACTCTTTCCAGGTTGTTGAGCTCTTTCCTGTGTCCAGAGCTTTATGCAGTATTCCAGATGCAGCCTCATCAAGTGCCAGGTAGAGGGAGACAATCACTTCCTTTGATCCACTGGCTATGGATGTAGTTACTTCTCACAATGACACACAGCTGACTTGTGTTCAATTTTCTATTCACCAGAACACCTGGGTCCTTCTCTGACAGTGCAGTACAGGTCTCCAGCCTGTGCCAGTACCTAGAGTTCTTCCATTCCAGGTTGCAGGCTGTTTTTTGCATTCATCCATGTTGAACTTCATCTGGTTTCTCTCGGACAATTCCTCAAATTTATCAAGGTCATGCTGAACACTATATTCTTGCTATGTTGAGAGCATTGTTAAAGTCAAGATAAATGATACCCACTGCCTTCCCCTTGCCCATAGATCTAGTTATTTTATGTCAAAAGATAATCAAGCTGATAAAGAATGATTTCCCCATAGGAAGTCTGTGCTATTAGTTTCAAGCTAACATTTTTTCTTTCTTTTGCCTGGAAAAGGTTTCCATGAGGACGTGTTCCCAGGAACTAAAGTGAGGCTGTCTGCACTGTAATTCCCCAGATCCTTCTTCTGACATTTGTTGGAGAAGACAAGTGTTACATTTGTGCTTTTGTGCAAACCAGGGACCTTCCCTCATTGATACAACCCCACCAAGATGTTGGAGAGCTGTTTTGAAATTACATCACCTAAGTTCCTATTTTATAACCACATTAAAAGAAGAGTTTAAAAGTAATACTGAGTAATTGAAAGAACTTGCAGTAAAATATTTGTACATCCTACAAGTTCGCTTTAGCAGTCTTGAATGCTTTTTGCAGACCTGTGGTTCATAGGATCTACCATATTTTGATACAGTGATATTTGGATGAAAAGGAAGAACCTTACATTTGGTTCACAGGCACACCTTTCCACAAATGAAGCTTGAATTAGAGCCTGGTAGTTTCAGAGATCAAAGTAAATGTGAATGAAAAAAAACTGCATGAGAGTGTCACTCATTTTAAGGACATGTATTGTACAAAAGCCAATTATCACCACATTTTTTGGAAGATAATTAAGGTCTTCCAGACTTTGCTAGGGAGGGCTACAGAAGTTAGTTTGTTCCATAATACCATCGGCAAAGACTCACTTTAGGCTTGGAGCTTTACTTCTGACTGCCTTTTCTGTCACCAATTATTTTGTGTGCACACCGAAGGAAATCAGTCAAGAGTGTCAGCAGCATTGATCCCGCTTCTCTCTGCCAGATGTTCTTCTTGTCCATCTGCTCACACTTGCTTTGCACAACATGAAAAAGAACTGGAGGCTGTGAGGTGACACTGCAATTAACCTTATAAATTATTTCCCTTTTGCAAATGAAACAAGAAATTGGGTCACTAACTTACACAATTAAGTGCAATGCATCTTAGTCATTTTCTGTAATCCTCCATCTAATATTTGATCATTGATTTAATGTTTAATACTGTGGAATCATTGTTCTGTGTGCCTCATTTCTTGAATGTCCTTGATTTTAAGGATGGTCAGCAAGATAGTAGCTTGATCTTGCAAAGCTTTACCGGTGTGCGTACTTTGATGAAGGCCAATGTGATTGTTCACATGAATAAGTGTTTACATGGGTAAATTCTTATATTTCAGACATCTCATCCCTGTCTTAGTAGTCTTCTTGAACTGTTTTGTTTTCTTTGGGGTTAGTTCAAAATTAATTGTATGTGTGGAGGGTGTTAAATATAACTATTTTTAAAACTCAAATTTCCATGCAACTTGATTTGAAATATAGTTGCTTCTTAAAACAGTCATTAATACTTATTTTTTAACCATAGAAAATTGAAGCTGACTGTCAATATCATTTGGCATCATGTGAATGAGAACATGCATAGGTATATTTGATATATACTAAAATGAAACACTTGGAAGAGTGAACATTTTGGGCAGATATTTTTCCAATCTATCTAGATATTCAAATATCTTAATCCTTAAGGGTACATGTTTCTGTTACTCCAGACCTCTGATTCTGTTATGTAAAGGCTGCCAGTATGTTGCAATTTTTTTGCAGAAAACTATTCACTGAGAAATAAATGAAATAAATGACCAGGGACTTGATATAAGGGATGATTCAAACGACCAGTTCAGGAGTTGCAGTTAGGCTTCCAGAGGCGAAAGCACATTACATTTAATTATTATGTCACTGTTATATTGCTGTTATTTATTTAATTTCAAACTCCCCAAATGCTTTCTTATTTAGATGAAAGTCACTAGGTGACTATAATAAGCAGTTGTATTATATGACAACTGCCATCTTGGTCATGACCTGGAGCTGAAAACTGAGTCTTCAGTTGATACAAATTTGGGGTACTACAGCTGGAGCTGCAAGACTGACACCTACATTTTGCTATAGCAGCATGACTCTACACACAGGACAAGAGGTACCACTCACTGCACCATGCGTTGTTACAGCTGAAGTCAGAAATGCAAGAACCCACCATTGTGCTAGATCATGGTAGAAATGGCAGAAACTTCCAGGTTGCTTAAAATAGCAGTTCCTTGTTCTGTTGGAAAAGAAAAATCCTATTACTCAGTCAGCTATCAATCAGTTTTGAAATGTATGCTTCCTCCACAATGCCTGGGGAATCTTCCCAAATTCAAACAGTTAAAACAAGTTAAAGTGAATTACATTAGATTTTCCTCATAAATATAAAATATTAAACAGAATATGCTTGATAAGTGCAATAAGACCTGCCATTAATATATACAGTTTGTTTTTGTTTGGTTGAGGCTTTTTAGGTTTTGTGGAACCTGTTTTAAACCAACTGGGGAGGTTCATTACTTGTCAACCATAATAATAGCTGTATCTTTTCTCTATTGTGTATGCAAACCTTCATCTTAGAATTCACTGAAATAGTCTTGTTTCTAGTCTCATCATCTTCAAGGTTTTCAATCATGGGTCTTTTTTACAGATTGCAACTTTTATAGTGCAGGTCTTGAGACACTGGAAAAATAAATAACAATGAAGAATTCCAGATTTTTTAAATTCTAGCTTCTCTGCATGGAGATGATCAGATTAAGAGCACACAGAACCTGAAGCTGTCAAGATTTTAAGTGTTATTGAATGAAACAGTTTTGTCTTTTCTCAAGAACCGACTGATTATGAGAACTTGGCAATTCTTGTCACATTGTTTACAAATAATTGACAGATTAGCTTGTCCTGTGTGCTGCTCATGCTTTACATGGGTTTATTCTGCAAGTAGAACAAGTAAGATTGATCATAAAGTAAGGTATAGTTCACTCTGAATAAAGATGAATATCTTAGAACTAGATCCAGACACATTACTCTATGGGAGTGTCCTTGGATAATGAAAGTTTAAGAGATAAAGTTACCCCAAGCTCATAGGCAAATACTTTTTCTTCATGTCACCTTCAGAAGTCAGCAACATTTTTTTCTCATTGTGTATCTTTTTCAGTATTTAGAAAATGTGATGTCAGAAGATGATGGACATTACTATCCTACCATACCGTGGTCCAAGGGAGGTGATATTCAGGACAAGTGAATGCCAAAGCTTATCCAGTGTTCATTCGTATTCAGCATCAAGTGAACCAGTTTTCACTAGAGTAAGAACAAAGACACCTTCAAAATATATTCTTTCCCTTTCCTTTCCTTTCCTTTCCTTTCCTTTCCTTTCCTTTCCTTTCCTTTCCTTTCCTTTCCTTTCCTTT
>JAVJGG010000029.1:5438408-5485377 GCA_035590195.1 Aviceda cuculoides
TCTTAAACCTATTCTCTATTGCTCTAAATGTTCCTATTAATGATTCTGGCCAATTCCTTCGGCCTTGGTACAGGGCTATACAGAGAATTTCATAGTAGCTGTCGGTTGTTGATTAAATGTGTAAAATGCGATAGATATATATTTTTTGCTAAAATATTTCTTATAATTCTATATTCCTATTAAAAATCAAATATGATTAATTATAACTAGTGGCAAATCAGCAACAGCAGGAAGAATCCCAAATTGTTATCAATCCTCTTCAGTGTGTCTCTTCAGGTAAAAAGCCAAGACTTGGGGAAAAGGACAATGTAGGGGAAAGATGAAGAATGATGAGGAAAGTTAAAAAGAGGAATCTAAGAAATGCAGTCAAATATCAGAGATTTTTGCAATAAACAAGGCGGTAAATGGAAATCCATGCTATATATTGTCTGATTACTTAAAATCAATGCAATAAAGATAAGAGAAAGTATAGCAGCAATAAACAGGAAAATTAACACATTTAATAGCCCATGCTACATAGATTATAGGTTTTTTTGTTTTTTTTTTAAATCGGCAGATATGTTCAGCATTGATGGAGGCTGTAAAAAGAAAAAAGCTTCTAATTATTAAAAAATATGTTTATAGCATTTGGTATTACAAAGGAAAAAAAATTCAATCCAAAAGACATGCTTAAACTGATGTGATTCTGTTTTTCCAAATTCTTCAGATAGGACAGAACAGTAAATCAGGCTGCGAATTCCCCCATTACTCTAATGAGATTATAGACCCAAACTTGAAGATAACAGTAACCTTTTGTGCTTCTCTCACAACCTTAAAATTACAGGAGAATTTGATTGAATGACAAGAGGAATCACTGTAAGACTGACATTCCCTCCTGCACAGGCACAGTACCAAACTATATGTATTATGTTATTCATCAACACAAGAGGATTTTCTTTCCCTCACTTCTGTGTTAGCATGTCTAGCACATGCTAGTGATCTAACATTTTCCCATTTACAGTTTAGATGACAGAACTTATTTCAGTTAGGTACAGAGTATACCAAAATCTCAAATACAAACTACCTTTGACTACACTAAGGAGAACAATTTTTAATTTATGAGCACTGTTAGTCGTAACACTTTTCATTTATGCTGTGATACTTTTCATGGTATCTTTTCATCAAATTAATTTGTCATAACATTTATTTTGTGATGAATATCAAGACATTTAATGGGTTGTGCAACATTTTTTTTACAGTGTAAGTCACCCTCTGGAAGATAACAAAGAGAACATTGCATGTGAGAGGGACTGCCAAATATTTCTGCCTGAACTTAGTTATTCTTACTATTTATAAAATATGATACCAATATCACACAAATGCTATGTTATTGTCCCAGCCTACTTCTCATAAAACCTCTCCTTTTCCACTGCTCCATACACTATTCAACTGTCACATAAAAGCATTAATATTGTAGGCATTTTTATTTATATTCTTCCATCAAAGGCAACAGTTTTGTAAGATAGAAGCAGTACTGCTTTTCAATCAGTTGTCCTACTTTTCCATTATTAGTATATCCAATTTTCTGTTACATACAAATTTAACCAAGGTAATCATGTGAGATGAAAATGTAACATATGGAAACAAGTGCTAATTGTTTTTTTAAAAGTTGAGAGGTGGTTTTTTGGAGAGCAAGGAGAGACTTGACCTGTGTTAAGAAGTTTAATAATCTTTTCTTTGAAACAGTCTGGTGTCCTCACACTTTCAACTAGACAAGCTAACTTGCACTGGCCTGTAAGAGACTGAATTCTTATCTTAAACCATTCTGCCTCAAAGATTCTTAGGTGTGAGGGCTGTGAACTGCTTATCTCAAACCCTTTGTCTCTGGGATGGCCCGTTAAAGCAGGACACTCCTCTGTGCATAAAGGCAATTACCAGGCCATGGAGGAAACGGGGCTGGAGCTGGTAAGATATTGGTTTCTGGTATCGATCACGGGAAGATGGTGTGATAGACGAAACCTGCAGCACATGACATCATCGGAATATGAACCATAAAAACCTGCCGTGGGGCTTCTGGCTGCGGGCTTCTGCTTCTGCTTCCTTTTCCACCACTGAAGTATTGAAGACCAAGGACCAACGGGACGCAGCTGGACCCGTCGTGGTGATCATCCTTGCAACTCCCACCACCGACTGCTTGTCTGAGGACCAACGGGACGCCGCTGGATCCGTGGTGGTGACTATCCTTGCAACTCTATCCCGACTGCCTGCTTAACTTCTATCTTTTCTTCCAATCTATCCTATTGCCGCTACTTTCTATTTTTGACACTTTTGATAATAAAAAGCTGTTTTCGGTATGCGGCATTTGACCTCATTTGCATCTTAATCTCGCTCTTGGGATCGTATTGAAACTTTCCCCGACATTGGATCGGGACAGGTGCTTATTAAAGTGCTGTCATTTGATAACCTAGATACACTTAGAAGGTAATGCAATTTTTCAGGCATTGTTTCATGCCTAAAGCTATGGTTTAAGCTTAGCCATTTCTTTTTATCAGCTCAATATTATGACCATAGAAATCAAAAGCCAAAATTGTAGATACCACAGATATGCTTTAGACAAATAGTAAATGACTTCTGGTCTCTGTTTGACTACAAACAGGGAGCTAATGCAAATTCAAGCAGTAGATCACCCTCAGGACTTCCAAGTCTCCTCAGTATCAATCCATTGTTTGCTTATTTTTCTCCATTTGTGACTGTTTACGGGTAATGGTTCAACTTCATATATCATGTTGCAATCTCCTCTGTGTTCAAGGCCATCGAAATATGATTTTTATCAAGTGCAGCAACTATGGGTTTTTTTTCTCCTTTTAGATAAAAGTTGGAGGAAGAAAGGAAGAAGGGCTTCATTGTCCAAACTCTTCACTTCAGCTTCAAACAAGCAAGCTGGCATTTTAAAATATGGGTGGAAAACAGAAGCTGAGCTCATGTCGTGGTTTAACCCCAGCCAGCAACTAAGCACCACGCAGCCGCTCACTCACTCCACCCACCCAGTGGGATGTGGGAGAGAATTGGAAAAAAGTAAAACTTGTGGGTTAAGATAAAGACAGTTTAATAGGACAGAAAAAGAAAAAAAAAATGATTATGATAATAATCATAATATGACAATAAAAATAATAAAACAATTAGAATATACAAAACAAGTGATGCACAACGCAATTGCTCATCGCTCCCCAACAAATGTCCAGTCAGTACCTAAGCAGCAGCCCCCCGCCAGCCTTACCCGCAGTTTATGTAGTAGGCATGACATCATATAGTATGGAATATTCCTTTGGCCAGTTTGGGTCAGCTGTCCTGGCTGTGTCCCCTCCCAACTTCTTGTGACCCCTCAGCCTTCTCATGGGCTGGACATGAGAAGGTGAAAAGTCCTGGACTTAGTCTAAACATGACAGCAATAACGGAAAACATCAGTGTGTTATCAACATTCTTCTCATACTGAATCCAAAACATAACACTACCAGCTACTAGGAAGAAAATTAAATCTATCCCGGCCAAAACCAGGACAGCTCAGTAGAAATTGGGGGAGTGAAAGAAAAAAGCATAAAATTAAATAGATGTCTTCCCAAGACCTGAGAATATAGTTGAAAATAATGGTCTTAATTTCCTGGGGTTATATGAAGTGCAACAGTTTTTGAGAGACATTGTGATGACTCCCACTGGATTAGAAAATGACAGTAACAGAGGAGAATGAGACCAAATCTGACAGGTTTTACACCATTTTTACTCAGGCAAGTTGCCACTGGCACAAAGAAACCAGACTATAAGGGAGCCATGAGAGTTAGGTTACAAAATCATTCTCTTCTTCCAATGCTAAGTTGTTCCCAGCTGTATACTCCAAATTGTTTTGTCCTAGGGTGCCTAAGTGACACATGCAATGAAGCTGAAACCCCTGAGCAATCTCTATGTGCTGCTTAAAAATCCCATTGGTTTAATGTATAAAATAAAATCTTGAAACCTTTTAATGTCCTGACTATTAGGCAGTTGATGCTGATGTTCAGACTCCATACTCTCTCCTTCCTTTCATCTCTTAGAAGCCTTTTACTGATCTTTGTATTTGTCTTGAAAGTGATAAGAATCACAGGCAGTGCAGTGTACTACCTGAATTAAACAACACATGGGCCTCGTTACACTCCACCTCCAAGAAAGAAGTGTGTCTTTCCTATAGGTCTTCCTATTGTGTAGGGAAGCTAAATGTATCTGATTTTTTTCACTTTTCCTTCAGTTTTGTTGCTGAATGACACACACTAAAAGAACACTTTTCTGGAGAATCACACAAAATTATATCATACAGGTATGGCTGATAACTCTGTGCTGGCTTGGTGAAGTCTTTTGTAAAAGTATGGTAGTTGTACTGAGATGGCTAAAGTGGTAATGATTTCTTCCTTATATACTCACTTTTAACTGAATGTCCACTGTCATCAGCCAAAATTCTATTGTTATTACTCTTTTTCATTTCATTTCATAGCCTTCAGCTCATTAGGTCCTGAGACGTTTTTTATAATTATTCATTCTGATATTAGAGATTAGCAAGTATTGTAGTATATTTGTTGAACTGAATGCTTTTCAATACCAGTGATACCATCAAGGCCCTGATCTCAGCTACTGATGCTCAAGGCTAGCTCTCAGGTGTGCAGCTGTGTGGAAACAGCTGTCTTGTGGTGCTGAGAGGAAGGACCAGCTCCCTGCTCTTTCCCAGCCCCTTTTTGCTCATAAGCTTCATTCAAGCTCAGACCCTTGCACTTGATCATTGCCTGAGCAACACTGCAGCTGTGGCTGTTCCTGTCATTGCGCACTCCTTATTCTGCTCTCCTGACACGGGGACCTGCCCAATCGCTATGGTGCTGCCTGGTGGTCTTGACTGTGGGTGGCCCTGGGTACCATCACCAGACCTGCTCTGGTCTTCTTGCAGGGGTATCATGAGGCTGCATCCCATGTGGGTGAGGGCACTGCCTGGCCGGCTGTCCTGCCACCGCCAGCTCCCTGCTCCCAGCTCTCTGAACCCAGCAGAGCAGCTGGCCCCGCACACCCCTGGTGCATACTTGGGTTTGGGTGGCTGGTATTTAGTGGCTGGCCCAGCAGAGAGGTATTTGAGGTAGCAGATGAAAATTTCTAAAATCCATCTCAATTTAAGTGTAGCATATATCTTCAGCTATAACATGCACATGGTCAGTGCTTGTAACAGCTGAAGGGAAAAAAGACTGCACTAAGGGAGATGTTTGCCTTCTCCAGGATGGGCGTCTTCCAGAAGTTGAGTCCAGAGTAACCTCAACATTGTGTTAGCATGCAATAGCTGGAAATCATTAGGTGGGATATTACATGAGTCTGACATTTTTAGGAAGATTTCCAGGGTGCTGAGGATGGAGAGGAATCTGGCTCAGGACATTTTATTTCACTGAGCCACATTTTTTTTCCTTTTAAAGAACAATTATGTAAACAGGTTGAACAAACAAGCTCAAGTGTCATTTCCAATAATCCATTAGGCACAGAGGATGCTAAGTTTAATTGAAAGAAGTTTTTAGATTTTCACATTTCTCTTTTTCTTCTTGTTTTTTTTTTTTTTTTTTTTAATAACCTGTATTTATATTTTAAACTATCTAAAGTTAATAACATGTTGGGGAAAAAAATCTAATACCTTGAGTATGTGCTTTTATGCAGGTTAAAATCAAACCAAACAATTCTTCCTTTACTGCTACATTAAACCAGGTAATTGAACACAATTTGTAGTTTACACCTATCTTTGTAAGAGATAGTTTATGAATGAGTTGGACAATTTGACTATTATTATAATATTTTTTATTATAATATTTTTATTACACCTTATCTCAGCTGAATTAAGAAAAGGGTTACTTTCTTTTGAAAATCACCTAAAATCTGTACAATGTTCTAACACTTTCCAGAATTCACAGCATTCATTCAGAATACTATGTCTTTCACAATGTGCCAAAAAACTTAATCCACAGAAAATTCAAACTTCACTATAGTAATGTATTAACTGTGTTAGAGTTTGAAGAGAAGCATCCATAGTGTGATGTACTGATACAGTGATACAGCTTACTGGTTTGTCAGATGATTCGAAACAGCATGGTAAACAATTAAAAACTGAACCATTTTGCTTTCAGTCAGAACGTCTTGAAATTAAATCTGCCATTTAAATTTGCCTGACAGAGAATCTAAATCTGTGAGCAAAATTGTATCAGATTAAAAACCTTGTATATACCTACATATATGCATTATATTGATTTATGTATTTACTTATATATAATGGAAACTACATTTTCTGAAGAAAAACTTCTTTCTGAAGAAAACCTTTTTCTGAGCATAAATTCCTTGCCAACTGTCAAATCCCTTGGCTTTCCATATTCAATATAGAAAATATATATAGTATATTTTTAAAGAAGAGCAGTTGTAACAAGTGTTTGCTTTAAATTACATAAAGAGTGGCCAGAACTAAAGGTTTACTCAATTTAATTTCTTCATAAAGAGAGGTAACGGACATCAATGTTTCTAAAACTCAGTATCTGTACATGCTTAGCCCAAGGACAGATGAGAAAGGAATTTAGTGAAATGAATACACAAGAGGTTTAAATTATAATAGGAACCACACCTTGCTTGCAAGCATTTTTAGGTGTCTATAGACTGAAGACTGAAAAACAAAATCCTAGAGTCATTGGGCAAAGAATGAAATACACAATCTGCAGTTGAAAGTTGAATGTGAAAAGGGGCAAAAATCCACTATGTTTGAAAATATTCCAAAGTACATCCAAAAAGAATACAGACTGGTTAGAATTCCACTATAAGATTGGACAGGATTATTCTTCTACAGTAAATTTAAGCAAGGCTGAACAGTTCTACTTAGATTTTATATCAATAAATTATACCATGAATTATTTTACCATGTAATGAGTTTCATGTATTTGAAATAAGTGAAGAAATTTAATGTGGGTATAAGAAAGGTTAATGCTATTTAAAGAAATTGAAAAATACAGGTAATGTGATCTAAATGAGATATTCAACTGAAAGCTAAAATATATTAAGTAGTGGATATCTCATAATCCAAGTATGGGTTTGGTAGTAGCATAAGTATTTAAGTACTGTGTAATTTTAGTAACTTTCTTCATATAATTACTGACAAATTAACTGCAGTATACAGGATTGACAACAAATGAATATTTCATAACTGATTACAAGTATAAAAAGAATTTACTCCTGGAAGGTTGTTGTAATAGTGTTTTTAATGAATACTTGACATTATTAAAACTGTAATTATTTCTTTATTTCACATTGGAGCTACATCCGGTATTTGGTAGCGATATAAAAATAAATGATCTCTGACTTGATGATCTTATATAGTTTGACAATAGGGCAAAGTGGAGAAAGGATAAGAACAGATAAGTTGATAAAGCTCTTTGGAAGTCTAAGATGACTGTCTCTAGTTGATATCCTAAAAATAACCATTAATCCTGAGAATAAGAGGGAAATGCTTTTCTCCACCTGCACTGGGCTCACCTCTTACATCTGAAAGGGAACTGGAGGATACTTTTGTTCTCATTATAACTTCATTCAGTGTTTTAAGTGATTTATTTAGTGATTTAAATTACACTATTAACTGTCGGCTGCATAAAATCATCCTTAGACTCCGCCCCCCCCAGTTTTAACAACCCTCTTTTCTGCTCCAGCCATGTTTCTGACCATCAGACAACTAAAAACACAGCTTTAAAGAAACACTGAAATTTTTAGGGAAACTTGGTATTCTGACAGCTGGCATTTTAAGGAAAATACCAAATATCAGGAAACTTACGATAAAAATCATGAGAGTTGACAATGCTGCCATCTAGCCTTTGAAACGTAATAAACAGGAGAGATCTGATACAAAGCAGTGAGTCTCTGAATGTTTCCATTAGCTCCCTAATTAACAGGCATCTAAGAGGACTCCTTTCTGTGAAGTCACGACAGCTTGACCACGGACAATGAGTCCTCTGACATCATTCTCAAGAGCAAGACTGTATATACATTAAGCTAGTGACATCATATACTCAGATGTCCAAACGCTGCATACATGGGACATTGCTGTGAAACCCCTCATTATAAAAATTAAAAAGCCAGCAAGCTTCTGTGTGCTATCCTTTAAGGAAGGATTATGATCTCTGCAGTACATCATATACTCTCACGGCTGGCTTCTTTTGTTTTAAGTTGGGCTGCTGTTATGAAAAGCTAAAATTAAAAGACTTACAAGGTAAAGAAACATTTATTCTATGTCTAATTATATTTCTCTCATTAGTATTTCTTTGGTTTAAGTCACAAGTTTGAGATTTTTTGTACTATCTAAGAAGATCAAAGAGCAATCATCTTCCAATGTATATAGGTAAGATTTGTTGTGGGTTTTAAATGCTGTATTTTTAGATGTATTTTGTGCACACACGCAAATCTTTGTATAAGATATATCATTCTTATATGTATTAATAAGTGTAGACTGTTACTACTTACATTTGAAATGCTAATTTGTTTTTCTGTTCTTTTTTTAAAACTAGCATTTGTCATTGTTTTGTTCTAGCCTGTTTCACAGTAATTGATTTTGTGTTCATTTGTTAATTGGTTTAGTTGTTACTTTATTGAAATTCATGGATTTGCTGATGTCCCGAGGAGGGTGTGTTTTCACTGGTAGTCACTAATTGCACACTGTTAAGGATTCATAAGCTTGCAACTTCTTCATAAAGCAATCAACACATTTTATTAACTTCCTGAGTCTCTGCTCTGCTCCCTGAATCATAGCATTTGTGATCCTGCTCTTAACTGAAAACAGGTGCCATGTTTGTATAATAAGAAACTCCTTGAAACAAACACATATTTTACTTTTAAAAGAGTAATTTCTTGGAGCCAAATTGCTGTAATTATTATTTTTTATTTCTACAACAGAGGAATCGGAAGCATCAAAATCAGAGACACATAGTGTTAGGTGCAGAACAAGAGCATAAAAGACACTCAAAGCACCAAAGAGCCAACAGAGTAAAGGTTAGATGGTTCCTAACCATATTAGTCATGCAAGGAGCTTAGAAAGCAAGCAAGCAGAAGTGCCACGCACACCAGCATAGCTTTGCAAAAGCAATGCATACCTTCTGCTTAGGAAATCCCCTTCCTGCCTGCTTATTGCTGATGCGAGAAGAAGAAACAAGGAAAGAGAGACATCAGAGATGCTGGATGCCTCAGCTGGTGACCACCACACATGGGCAGAAACGGTTAGCACCATCTGGTGTCAGTCCTTTAGGAAAGTGGGTGAGTAGGAGCTGTGCTGCGTCCTATTACTCCGCAGATCCTGTTACCCCTTAGGCCAGACCTTGCTGAGGGTCTCAGCAGAGGCTGGACAACAGCCTCTTCCTCTCACAGCCTGAAAAACAGGAGCAAAATGAAACTTGGCCTGATACTGAGGCCTCAAAGCATTTATAGTTTCTACAGCTGTGCTGTGAAAAGAAATACGCAAATCAGGAGAGCAGGCACAGATTCCTTAGCCTTGTTTTCCCCACTTTTCAATTCCTTTAGTTTTTATCCTTACATCTTTGATCTTTTCCTCACAAAACCAGTGTAGCTGTCTTTTATCCTTTTGTAATACACTTAACAGTAGAAAATTTAGGTTATATTGTCTTAATAACGTTGCCTGTAGCATTCCCAGATCCTTGGCCTCCACCAGTGGATTTTTATATCGTTCCCCATTGCTCTCTTTGTCGAAATAAAATCATACTGAGCTATATGGCTGTATACTCCCAGCTTCTCTCTCCAGCTTTTTGGTGATAAATTCAGAAATAAGTACCATATACTTAGTTATTGCCCACCTAGAGTTACTACAGGTGTATATATACACAGTAGTATAAATATATTTATATTATGCATATGAAAGAGTACACCTGGCTCAAACTCTCCCTTTAGCACAACCAGCCTTTCCCTTGAACAATTAACTGTCGTTTGTATGTTGCTGCTCTCTCTGCCTCAGGTCTGGAGGGATCCATCTTCCTCTGCAGACCTGGAGGGAAAAGAGGTAAAATGGGCTGCCTGGAGCTCAGACCTATCCCTACTCACATGGCAGGTTCAGCTGTATGTGGCGTGGCAGTCACGAGCTACGGGAGCCTAGCTGACAAAAACAGGATAAAATTCTGTGGCTGCCTGAATCCAGATAATTCAGACTCATATTACTAGCATGTATTTTTTACCTTATCAATGATTCATGTAGGTGTGTATCATACACCTGTCCAGACAGACATCTGAGCAGGAAGACAGGCAAGCAATCATATTCAAAACCAACTCTACAGAATAACCAGATTCACTCAATACATTGATTACATATGAAAGCTAACTCTCTGGATAATTTCCCAGCAAGTAGTGCTTGGTTGTGTTTTTTTGTTTGTTTGTTTTGTTATTGCTGTGATTTTTTTTTTAATTTTTTTTTTTTTTGGCAAGACTATTTTTATCTGTTTCAATAAACCCATGCTTTCTATAGGGAAGCACATGTGGATATTTTGTATGTCACCTTTGTAGACAGACAAATCACATTTTCTGTGTGTTCTCCAATCATTTCTTTGCTATTCAGTCTCCCACCATTCCTTTATCTGACAAATCCTGTATCTCTTCTCATTTAAATACCACTTCAAAACACCTGCTGAGAAGAAAGTGTAATTTCTTGTCCACCACTGGAAAGAAAGAGTTGGTCAGACCAAATGTGTCACTGAGAGAAAAAATATTATTTTCCCAAATTTTTTTAGAAAAGGATTTCTAAGGAAAAAAAAAAAAAAAAAGACTTTTTTGTTATTACTTAGAAACATCATCATAGTCTGATCATCCAGTCTTTATGTTGTCTGGATTAAATAATAGACTACTGTCATGGAGGCTGTTACTTTTTGCTTTATTCCATGTACTGACAAACCCAGTAGAAAAATAAAAGTAGTTCATACCCTTCAGTCCCTGTTGTAAATTATAATCTCTGTGTTACATCTTTTTTTTCAGCTGTACTTCCAACGTGAATATGAAGCTGCATACCTATGTTGGCACTGGGATAAGAAAATGCAGCAGTTGACTGTCCTTCCTCTGAATCAGCCCTGTTTCATCTGAGCATGGCTGAGAACATGATGTTGATGAAATGATGTTCCTGCAAAGTTTTTTTTTTTGCTTGGGACATTGATAGGAATCTGAATACCATGGTCATTACACTCTTCATGGCAACATTTCTAAGACTTCATAAAGGTGCTTACGTCCATTTTAAATTCATTAAAACGTTGAATTGCCTTTGCATTTCTGAAAAAAAATTGGTTTACATTCAGAAATAACTAGTGTCTTCCAATCTGGTATGGCTTTGTGCATGGAAAAATCGCTTCATACTCTTTATTTAACTTGCAAGCTTATTGTGAAGCTTAATTAGTGAGGCACATTGAGATCCTTAGGCAAAAGATGTTCTCTATCGCACCTACATAGACATTAATACCTTTAAAAGCAGCTAATTTGCACAGCCAAAGCAGTTATTTACTTCATGCTATTTCATAGGCTGCTGAAATCAATCCTTCAGTTGGAAAATGAAAGCAGAAGAGATTTCAGCCATATATTCATGACCTAACCTTACATGATTTTTTTTTCTTTCATACAGATACACAGCTAATCTCACCAAAGCAACTATTTATCCTCCCATCATTTCAGTTCTGCAAAGCTGATGAGTTTTGGCAGCATTTGTTTTTGAATGTTTTATAGCCCTTTAGTATGATTAATTTTAGCTCAGGCACAGAAATAACAGGGAAAAAACCCTCTTCTCTGTAATAACCACATGGAAATACTAGAAAATATCTCTTGATAGAACAGTTATTTTTTGATAAAATAATGAATGGACAAATGTATATTATCTTCTGAAATGCATTGTAAGGCAGGAAAATGCAAAAATAAATAAAAAGAAAACAAATGAAAAGTGAGAATATGAGGAACACAAAGACAAGACATTTTCTAAAAATGATGAAAAAAGACCAGAAGCCTCTGTATCCTCTTTAGAAAAACGAAGGGTTTCTTACAAGTTAATTGTAACATGTTCTCTAGTTCCCAGCTTCTTATTTTTTGTCTTTCTGTGGATCAGGAGCTTCTCTTAAGCAGTGCAGCGTGTTTCTTAAGTAAGAGGTTGTTTCTTGTACCATCTTCTCTCACATTTAGAACTGTGCAAGACCCCATTGCAGCTACAGGCATTGTTTACCTGTAAGATGAACACTGGGCAGACTCTGAAAGCTGTCTTTCCTGCAACTCTCCCCTCCCCCTTCACCCCCCAGGCTCTCCTTTTTAATGGATTTAGCGATGTAAAGAAAGAGAAAGGCACCATGTGACAAGACAGTTGTCCTTGAACGGTTCACGTGGGCTCTGCAAGTTGCCAAATTTCCAGGATCTCCAGAGTGGGAGGTTGCACATTTTGGGTAGAACACAAAACTCACTGAAGTTATTTGGAAAAAATGGACATTGACTGAGACATTTTGTATCAACCACTACATTAAGGAATTTTCTTGGACCAGTAAAAATGTTCCTGTGCAAAGTCAACATCACAATCCTCATCTGACTGTGATCAAGTACAATCCTATCCTGATAGTCTGCTAGTAAACCCACTCAGTCTCCAGGAAAATATTTTAATGAGTTTCTGATGATAGGGCGTAGAAATGGGTGGGCAAAAAATGTTTGAGCATGATTTATTTTTTAATTTCTATTTAAATCATTCCATAGCCCCACCAATTCCCCCCAGACAGCTAAAAATCAATGAGCCAGGGACTCCACAGCCCATTGGCAAGTGCCAATCATTCTTCAGAACTTCTGAACAAGCAGGGTGATTAATCCATTTAAATTTACTGTACAGGAAATATTGGAGGTGGCAGATGCTTTCCTCAATTGTGATTTACATTGAGAAGAAAATTAAAGCCCTCACCGTAACAATTAACTGACTGCTCCACTAAATCCAGTGTCATCTCTGGCTTTTTTTCCTGTGGAGAATGTGACTATAACTGCTTCCAGCTTTCATGATATGAAGAGGTGAGGGGCTGGGGGGTTTGTTTTGTTTTTCCCTTGTTTTATTTCTTTATTTTTTTAGTTATTAATGACATTCAGTTGCTTGGTTTGGGTTATGATTTTTGGGGTAGAGAACCACTAGGGAATGCTGCTTTAGAAACTGATTAATCTGTAGTCATTAAAACACTTCACAGACACTGCAGCAAAACTGTCAGTATCTCTTCATTAGCTCCAAGATAGGGAGTTTTATATAAGTACATCTAAACCTCAGCTGTAACATCCTCCTCAGGGTATTTTAACAGTGCAGGATTTTACAACATTTCAGGACTAATTTCCTGCTTATTCAGATACTTTTTCATCACAGAGAATTTACACAGCTACAGACATCTGTCTTAATAACACTCAGCATGTTAATGTGGGTCTTGAGGACATTAGGTGATTGAAACTGTAGCTAGTCAATTGTCCCCATCATTTTGACATAATCAAAAGAGAATCTTTCATGGCTTTGCACAATTTACTGAGTTGATTTGGTTTTACTCTGTAAATTATACTCTTGGTTTTTTTTCCTAAAACTATGGCCTGTATGTAAGACTTGTAAGATGTGAGGTGACAGTTCGAGGAGGAAGACCCATTACATGAAATGATGTAAGTTTACGATACTGAACCTTGTGAACTTTCTCTTCCACCATTATAAATTCCACAAAGCCACACATTAATGGCACTCATTAGCAAATGATCAGAATAGGATGTATGTAGGTAAAGCCATATTTTGCCTGACCTTTTCTCCATGCTTTCATAATCTGCCCAACTTTAACAAGAGATAAAACCAAGTGATTTCTCAGCATTACCAGTGTGTATTTTCCACAGTCACTGTATTCTTAAGCCAGGAGATTCTCAAACTTTTCATACTGTGGGCTGTAAAGCAATGAAGGCAATCACATCATGAGTTATGCCATCCCATTACAAGTTTCTGAACTGAAGGTATCTGTGCTGAGGTGAAATGTCAATATGTTTGACTTGGTTTTGCTTTTCTCTAGTAATTTCCTTATAGCCACTTTTGGAAACAAGACACCGAGCTATGAAGCTTAGGACTGAACCAGTATAAATAATCTTATGCTGATGGACAAGTATAGGAAATAAGTCCTGACACAGCTGCAGAATCAGTCTTGTGCATAACTGGTGTAAGTAACCATATGTGACACTTCATAAGATATAGCTGAACTAATTAATTGTATTTCAAGTATAGTAAACATGTCCTTCTTCCCACCACATAGATCCTACTCACACAGGAAAAAATGTGGGAAAGCACTTGAATACACATTATCTGATAATATAACAAAGGCTTAGCATGTGCATCTTGAGCACTGATTTTGGGAGACAGTTTTTCAGAGGTCTTGGGATCAGCACTGAAATCCCTGAGTTTTTTAACTCCTGTGACCAGGCAGTCAAAGAACTGCTACCACCACTGTTGACTGCTGCTGGCTTTTTCTTCAATGAGTTTAAAAGAAACAGCAAGCTGAAAAAAAAAAAAAAAAAATCCCACTCCTTTGGATCACAAATATGCCCCAGAGAAAGTTGCCTAACTACATCTTCTGCCCAAAGCTCAGTTGAGGAGCTGAAGAATGACAAAAGCTATAGAAATAGGTGACATTCTTCAGCTCTACAACATGCTTGTTCTTTTATTTGCAATTTTACAAAGTGTCTGAGACAATTACAGCAACTGCTTCTGAGGACCCAGGCTTCATGCCTCAGTATTCACCTGGTTTTGCAAACAGGTGGGATTCTCTTTGCTAAGGTATGGGTAAAAAGGAAAATAGAGAGGAAACATCATGTGATTGACCTGACTGTAAAATCTTGATCTAATAATTAGAACATAAGGAAGATATTTATGGTATCTCCTTTTATTAATGAAGCAGGAACTATTGTGTATCTGCTGCTTCTTGCATTTCATGCATAATCAAATGAGAATAGTGTTTGCTCCTTTGGAAAACCTCATCAAATACTTGTAAATGTTTCACAAGCCCATTCTGAAATCTACAAATATGAAAGGAATATTTATCTTTTTTTTTTTTCCCCTCAGGAAGAAAAGCTAAATTTTTTCACTTTTTTTAATCTTTTTTTTTTTTTTAATCTCCACTAATTGTTATTATTCATGTTTTATAAATGCGAAAACAAAGACAGAATGGGAAAACAGTCAAAATTACAGAAATGAGAATGTGGAAGAAACTATAAAGTTTCCTAGCTCCCTGTTTCCCCTGTTTCTACAACTTGTTGCCTCTCACAATAATTATCTGCACTAACAATTGCATTCGCATATCATACTTGCTTATGTTTATTGAAGCCACTTTTTTTTACTCATTGTGCATGAGGAAAGGCCATTAGCAGTTGATAAACATGGTTGTTCTGCTGCTTTAACCTTCACTGTAGTTACCCTGTAAGCTGATAATGAAAGTTCCTGCCATAGAATCTACATTTTATGGGGAATAAACTCTTTCATTCAAAAGAAAGACATCTGTTTGCATGGACTTGCCTCACAGTAGGCAAAAAGGACTTTGCACCCAATTTCTCTACATGCAGGGACATCAGCAGGGAGCAGGAAGTTTGGGAGGCAAAAACTCTGCATATAGCTAAACTTATTCTCTAAGAGGAACAAGATGATTTATGTGGAAGAATGGAGAGAATTACACCTCCATCAGAGAAAAGAGAAATCTGGAAAAGACTGTGACCTCCAACCCACAACTTTTTCTCTGGTCTCCTGGGGTACTGTTGCCTTGAACTGCTGCTGTTCAGGGTAGATAGCCAAGTCACGCTCCAACTTACAACGTTTTTACTGACAAGTGTGCAGGTCCTTTTTTTTCTTCCTGTCATCTAAGACTGGTAACAAGTTTGATGCAATCTCACTTCACCCCTCAAATAACAAGTCCAATATGCTGTGAATATCTTATCCAGGCTTACTGCATTCATATAGATTTGGATTTTATATTAATACTCAATTTGATTTATACTGTGGTTTACCTGACTTCCCTTTTATGTATATGGTAACTTGTGGGTCCTTTGGATGACTTTGTCATGAAAGAAATTATTTTCTAAATATAGATAGATTGCTCTCCATAAAAAGCAGCTGGAAATTTCAGCTTCTTTGATGACCATAAGACTTTTTTTTTAAATTATGTCTATAGTTATTGGAATGATTCTTAATTTCTGAAACAACACTGTTAAGATTAAATAACTTTCTTAAACACAAATAACAATACTAAGGCTTATTCTACTATCAGTTTATATGAGATTAAAAAGGATATGGACCTTTCTCGTGAAGTGTTGTGTCAAGACCATGGGCAGTGCACTGCCTAGCTTGCAGAGCTTGCAAGATAAGACAAAATGTAGGTAGGCAGCAAGTTTACAGGAAGTCAGAAGATGAGGACAGGATCCATAATAAGATTATAATAATTATAATAAAGGTTATCTATTATGGTATTTTTTAACCTGATGGTTCTACATCATTGTAAACTTTTAAAATAAGCATCAGTAGTCCCCATTGCCCTTTTACCTAGCCATTATCAGTTGGCTGTTTCCAAATCCTGTGGGTCTCAAGATGGGAATTGAAAGACAAGAGGTTAATGGCTTTATGCACTAATTCAAGGAGTGCACTCTATCTGTAAAAGTGCTAAGACTCCTGTGGCAGAAACTGTCAAGTGAACAGTTTGGGCTACTATCACTGATGGAGTGGAAATGTCAAAGAGCAACTCATTAGAGTCAGAGAACATATAGGTAGGGATACTCAGAGCTTTGAAAAGCGTGGAAGGTAAGAGCAAGTAGGTGAACTAGATGTGATGGAAAAAAAGAAGAGTCAGTGAAAGGATGTAAGGAAGAGTGATCAGTGAATAAGATGACCTTGCACATAGCAAAGAGTGAACAGAGTTTGTACATTATCATTCTGCTAATGGTAGCGTGATCAATTTTGACTCTGAAACAGTCTTCAAAAAGGTTTTTTATACATATGCATTTTCAGAATCAAAGAAATATTGTCTAGAAGGACATTTAACAGTCATCTAAGCACCCTCCCACTTGAATCAGGACTACATTCAATACTATATTGGGTCAGCTGTTGCTTTGTCTAGTGGAGTCTTGGAAGGACCTCTATGGGCAATCTTTCTCTACTGCCCTAACTTTATAATGAAGCTTTTCCTAATGTCAGCCTGAAGATCTCAAGCCCTAACTTGTAAATGTTGACTTTTGTTTTATCATCTGCCACTAATGAAAATAGCTTGGCTCAGTCCACTGGGCTGTGGCTTTTCTGTGTTCACTCCCGAACACCTAAGAAATGCTATTGCCCTTATCTTTCATCGCCTGGGCTGTGGCTTTTCTGTGTTCATTCCTGAAAACCTAAGAAATGCTGTCACCCTTATCTTTCATTGCCTGTCCTTGCTTTCACTTCATGTATGCTCTCTCTTTGCAATTTAGTTCTTTAAGAATTTCCTGCTTAGCCTCCTGTAAAAATGTCTTATCTTTCTGTAGAACAGGATACTTTGTTCCTGAGTGCTAATAATTACTATTATTTTTTAAAACCAGCAGGCATCCAAAGCAACTCTGCTCCTCTTCATGGTCTCCCATGGGATCCTGCATACAATTTACTGAAGTCTGTGGTCCTGAAGTCTAAAGTCCTTACTCTGTTGCTTAACCTCTCAATCTCAGAACCTGGGCTAGAGATTCTTCTCCTATCACCTGGTGCAGGCAGGCAAAGTGAACCATGGACTATGTGTTAGAAAAACTGGGTTCCCAGTTCTGTGTTTAAGTATCAGTAAAGGAAAAAGAAAGGACCCAACTTTTGATGAACAGAAAAAAATCCATGCATTTTTTTTAATGAAAGGAGCTATACTTATTTGCAACTTTGGAAAAATTTTAATTGAAATATTTTTATGAATACTATGCAATGGTTGACACATAACTTGGTATCTATTAAATATACAGCCCAACTTGATAGGCAATGATAAAGATTCTTACTTCTGTGAAAAGACAGTTAACTGTTAAAGTCTTAAAGCTTTCACTAGTGAGCCAAAACAGTATATTTGCTTTCATGTGGCATTCTAACTGCTACCTCTTTACCAAAGCTCACTTCTCATTGAATCATGTAATATTGTGGATGTTTACCAGTGTACCTGTCAGTGGTGATCCTAGTGTAAATGACCATTAGAGGACCTGTATAATGCCATCTTATACTCTCCCATATGAAGAGCTATGGCATAAAACATGGAGTAATCAGACTATGCTTCTTTTTTGAGGCAGCAAAGTGGAACATGGACCATGTTTGATCAGATTCTGCTTTTGTTGCAAACCTAGTACCTGAGCATACTGCAGTATCTATCTTATTGCAGCTGAAGCTCTAAAATCTGTCATTTTAAACAAAGGTCTTCTGATGCGCCAATAAAGTTACTCTCCATCTTCCTCTGTTCAGTAATCCAGAAAATTTACACTCCTGTAAACAAGAATGAACACTTTTGTATATTCTTGGTCTTTTCAGCAAGTATTTTAAGTCACTCAAACTAGCTGTACACTTCCCTTTAATGTGCACAGTCTAAGGACAAGCTCCAAAAGAGCACAGGCACCAGGAAGTGAAATTTAGGCTGGATAAGGGATGCAGAACTACTCTAAGATAACAGGTAAGAAAACTCCTTTATCTGCTTGGAAGTTCTAACCATGAAATCTCGTCCAAAAAAACTTATAGCAGGCAAGACTATTGGTACAGATGGACTACAGTTGTTGAGGCTGAACAGTCCTTCTTCCTCTAGCAGGGCAGAATTTTTGCTTGCTCTATTTCTTGTCCCATTATTCCTGCATTCATATCTGGACAGTGGCCGAGCTCCAATAAAAGGGATAACCCATCCATGATCTAGCTGACAACTTGATGGTTAGAGTTCTTTCTTAGGAATGGGATGAGCTCTTGGGCTGACGAAATGAACTCATCTCTATTTTCTTGGGCAAATGTTCTAACCATTCTGTTATTACACAGAAAAGAGGAAAGATAGCACTATCCTTTCAATTAAAGGAGTGCTACGTATCCAGCTACATATCATGTTCCTCAAGGCAAAGTGTCAGGCTCTAAAATGCCCAATGGCCATAAAGTTACCACACTAAAGGCTGTACTGAGGAGATCCAGAATCCAAAAGAATTGTTCAGCATGTCAGTTCTGCCAGTCCCAGATGTGGGAACCAACCTCTGTAATGTGACTTCCACATCCACAGTTTGGTGCTTAATTTGGGATAAACTGTTTCACAGTGACTGGGTCCCATTCCTAATCTGGTGCTAAGTGAATATATCAGTGAATTACTACTCGATGGATAGACACCACATTAAGGTTATAAGATTTCCATGAGCATCCTTAAACATGTTGCTAAATTGTTCTAATTTTTGAAATCCGAAAGCTGAGTTTCTACATTTAGACTGATTCTAAGGGCCAAGGGAGTCGTTTTGTTTATAATAAACCATAACAACTCTTTCAGAACCATTGCATTGAATGTTGTAAATGTACATAAGGTACATTAGGCTTTATGCAATATAGTAAAAATTCTTATTAAACATTGAGAGAAATTACTGGAAGAGATTAGTGGATATTGCAAACTAATCACTTCATGTTTAGGT
Source organism: Aviceda cuculoides (assembly GCA_035590195.1). Taxonomy (NCBI): domain Eukaryota; kingdom Metazoa; phylum Chordata; class Aves; order Accipitriformes; family Accipitridae; genus Aviceda; species Aviceda cuculoides. Next base: position 5,458,083 of record JAVJGG010000029.1, read on the forward strand.
TTTCTTAAATTAAATCTGCCTTTGAATTATATTCTTATAAAGCCCCTATAAAATATGAAAATATTCTAGTATTTTTTAAGTTAGTTTAACACATCTGAAACATTCCAAATTAAGGGCCTTATTCTCAACTACACTGAGGCCACTTTACATTGTTGTGGCATCAATTACAGTTATGTGCATTTCAAAGCCCTTATGCACTTGTGAAGAGATATAAAGAGGACTTAATGTAAATGAGAATTCAGTCATAATCTTTGGGATGAGTTGAACTGATCATTTATAAATCGGAATAATTAACAAAAACACACCTTAGCTTTCTTCATGTCAATCCTTTAATTCTAAACTATGGACCAGCTCCTGTTAATTTTACTTATTTGAATAAGTATTTCCATGTGAGTATCCCCTTCAAATTTAGATTTTGATGTAATTATTTTCTAAAGAGATAAAGAGTGATTTCTATTTTGCCATTTAATTTTATCAATAATCTGCGAGCAGAGTGGTGACTGTGTTTTCAGAGAGCACTTGTCTTTGAAATCTGAAAGAAAAAATGAGCTCCTCTGCAGTTAAAACTATGATGTTTATCTAAAGCCTTTCAAGCAGTTTGGAACTCCTCCAGTAATTCTCAAGGCCTTCCAAGAGCACCACTTGGGTAGGAAAATCCAGTATTCTCTTCACTGTCTGCATTGAATTTAATTAAATGATTTTCACTGATTTTAAGGTGAGAAAGGATTTTAAGTCCTGTGTTCTGTGTTAGCAGTCTGCTTTTCCTCATGTCTCTTTATAGTCAATGCAGAAGGACAGGTGAGGTGACTCATATGTTAAAGGAGTTTATTTTGCAACTGCATTTGTGTGTCCATTGACTACTTGAATACTTTAAATACAAGAAAACCATCACTTTCTCTGGTATCTGAGCCTTCTTCTGAACGTCAGGGTCAAACTTCTGTAATTATTCATCTAAGTATAGCCAAGGTACAAAGTCATCAGTCCTGAAATGAAAGTACATTCTTAATGCGACAATTACAAAGTAGTGAGAGACATCAATTAAGGCGTAGTTATATAAATGCTCATATTAGTATGGCCAAAGACTGAATAGAATGGAAAAAATGGCATTAAAGAGTGAAATATTATTCATGTCATTTCATAAAATCATTTTTTTTCCTATTCAGAGATGACCATAAGCTAGAGAATATATTATTGTACTGGTATACTGTCTGTCCAGTGAAGAAGACTGGAAATACCCTAATCAAGCAGTTCCAGTCAGAAGGTTTAATACAGTAGGGACAGGCATGGCAAGAGGAAAAATGAGTCCCATGAGAAGACTGAGTTTTGCCAAGTAAGACTCAGGAGCAAAATCTTTGTGGCATAAGCTAATGCAAGACTCTTACTCTCATCCAAACAATTACATTAACACCATGGCCTGGTTGAAAAAGCAACAGCCAAAGCCATAATGTAGGAGAAGCTAAACAGATTGGGTAGATAGGTCAGCCATATCTTTTCTCTCTCAGGTGGATTGTCCGATACTGTGAACAAAAAAAAAAAAAAAAAAGTTTATCCAGTCTCCTTAACTATCACTTTGTCATAATTCTTTTAGGAGAATACAAGGATGAAAGGCATTTTGTTTGTATGACTTTCTGTCTAATGTAATCTGATTATAGTTGAATAGGCTTTGGTAAATCAAATAGGTCCATTGCTGGAAAGTAACTCACCATGGTATGTCTGTTCAAGTGAACAAAATGGCAAATCTCTAGCAAGAGAAAAAAATAAAGTAAGAGAAAATTCATGTTATACCACGTCCGAAACCAGTATTGGTTGATTCTATATTTCTTAGGATATAGAGCATGCACAGACAAGAATCTAAAATGTGTAAATATCACATTTTCTTTTACATTCTCAGTATAAGCCTCTGTAAAGCTGTAATTGTGTGGATTTTTTTCCCCAAAGCCAATGCACTGAACTTCTACATGTACATCAATTAATCTGTTTCTTTCTATTGCTAAACATAAGCAATTCACAGAGCACTTCATTACCACACACAGAATTCAGTGGAAGAGGCCACCAAGATGGACAGGGAGTGGAACATTTATCATGGCAGGAGAAACTCAGGACCTGGGGCTTGTTCAGCCTGAAGACGCGATGGCTTTGAGTGCACCTAACAGCAGCCTTCCCAGTACCTGTGGGGAGAAGATGGAGCCAGTCTCTTCACAGTTGTACATGGCTGGAGGACAAGAGGAAAAAGTCATAAATTGTGACAAGAGAGTTTCAGATTGGATATAATGAGAAACTTTTTCACCAATGGGCAGTAAATTAGCAGTATAGGCAGCCCAGGGAGGCTGTGAAAGTTTCCATCCTTTTTGGAGGTTTTCAAGATTAGACTGGACAAAGTCCTGAGTAACCTGTTTTGACCTCCTGAATAACCTCACTTGATCCTATAGCTGACCCTGCTTTGAACCATGAGTTAGACTAGAGACCCTGAGGTCCCTTACAACTTGAATTGTCTTATAAAACTATAACAATCCACATGTATTATAATACATAATCAACATAAAAAGTTACTTTAAAACCTAACTGTAGAACACCGAACCATAGAATGATCCATATTCATACAGCAGATAACATTTGTATTTAACGGAAGATGGTGTCACCAATTGAACAAAATATTATCTACATTCTTTCCACTGTGTAAATTTAGATCCTTGTGTCTACTGTTCATGTGTCTGCTATGCCAGTAAAAGAAATTTGGAGGAGGTTTGTCTTCTGGTCTGCCATTACAGTTTGGCCTGAACTCTGCCACCTGTACCATGTGAAGGACTTCGCAATGCCCAGTTGCAATATGAATGCTCACTTGGGCTTACTAACACTGAAAAGAACTATGTTCTAATGGAAACCTGGATCAGCCAATTCTCCAAACCACTCAAGGCTGAATTGCTACAGTTAACAAACGCTTGGTTCTTTTTTTTTTTTTTTTTTTCTTTCTGTTGAAGCCACAAACTGTGTTTAAGAAAAATCTCACAATGGGAACTCGTACATAAACTAGCTCCAGAGAAAACTGCAAGATTTAACTTGAAATGTCCAAATAAATCCAAATATTTGTATACCCAGAAAATTTTATGTGGACTTGTATATCTAATACTTAATGCTTGTATGTATAGATACTATTAAAAAGAAATTTGTTGATTATATTCTTATATTCCCACATTGAATCATCTGATGCATGATTTTCCACTGGATATCCTCATTTTCCTGAATTAGAAGCCAGAACTTCTGTTCTTTTATTACTGCTTAATGTTTGGTTGAGCCAGTGAGGAAATCTCTCATGCATAATTCCTATATCCAGCTTCACCAAAACTAAATCCTTCTTCAGAATCATTACAGGTTTAAATGTGGTTCACCATTTGCCAGGTATTGAGATTATCAAAAGGTAACAAAGAATTAATGAGACCAAACACAGCTTCTGCACTACTTAGCAGTTTGTTTATTCCACAGGCAATCCCTTCAGCAAACTGAAATAGCTGTTACACTTAAAACAGGAAAACTCTCAAATAATACTTGTTTTCCTCTTCTCTGAAATATAAAAATTCCTGTCTCAATAATGTGTCTACAACTGGCCAAGCAGAAGTTATTCAGTCCTAGTGTCAACATTTTTGGGCTAAAAGCTACTTTAAACTGGATACTGAATATCTGCTGTGCTGGGGAAGATTTATTCTTTTCAGAAATCAAGTTTCATTGAATTTGTTATCCCTTTTGGGTCTCATGAAGCTGGACCTCAGGGCTATGACATAATCATGAACAAAAAATACATTTTACTCTTTCTCAGTTTTGTGCAGGGGTCTCAAAGTAACTAAAGTTCCTGGCTTTATAAATCAATGCAAATAAAAAATGATTTTCAATTAAAAAATGGAAAACTCTCTCTAGAATTTCTAAATTCATTTCTTGTAACATAGGTAGTATATTCAGACACATAACGATGCCTTGCAATTGCAAAGCTCTCTTGTCACCTTTTTAATGACCTGCATAAGTAATTTGAAGCTTTCTTACTCAAGAACAAAGTGATATTCCCAAATCACCATCGTACAAATTCCCACTGAAATTAGGCAGAGACTTCTTTGATCTTTAGATTGGGCATGCTATGGTGTTATAAACAGATCAGATCATTCACTATATTTGCTATATGCATGTGTAACTGTGGGATTTCTTTGGAGTAATTTTGATCGACAGCAGGATGGCATAGACAACCATGTCCAGATACAGTTTCTGAGGTTGAAGAAAAAGGAAGGCATCTCTTTTTTTTTTTTTTTTTTTTTTTAATAAAGGTATCATTTTGCCATAGGCAGCATCATAAGGGAGATTTAAGGGTGAGTGAATATCTTATTTTCAAAACAAATATTGTAAAGGCTGTGACTGCAGTTCTTGAATTTGTCCCTTTTGTATTCCTTTTCCATTCTACAACAAACTTTTAACAGCCAAGTTTTAAATTAATGAAAATGGAAGGTAATATCATGGAAATACTTTAACCACAGTGGAGCTAGTAGGCACAGCCATGACACAAAGTGCATTTACTGTAATGTTATGAAGAATCCTCCTGTTCTTCCCCTGCCTCAACATAAAAAAGCACCAGTAAGCTGTGGCAAATGCTGTGCACACTATTAAAATCCCTATGTATTCAACAACATTATTATATATTAAAGCTATTTCTTCTGAAAACCTAATAAAAGCTGGCACTACAGGTTAGTCAGGGTGTTGAAAATGACTTGTTTTATGCATGATGACATTAGAGAGAAAGCTAATAGAAACTTAGATTGTGACACTGTATAATCATTAAATATAGACCTAATTTGGCTGGTAATTAACCCTGGAATATTATGTTGTGGGCAGCCCAGGAAAAAAATAAAAAGAAAGAACAACAACTTGCAAAGTGACTGAAAAATGGAGGCAGAGGCACAGAGTATAAAAATGTATGTGAATAACAAGACACAGTCAACCAGTGTGGATTGCCACTTAAAAGCTTTACCTCTGCTGTCTAACCCAACGCATGCCGAAAAAGCAAGCTGCTGAAGTCTGCTGCAGAACCATTATCATCTGTTCTTTTTATTTCCATTGCCAATTATCCTTAATTATTGGAAACTTTTTTCAATGTATAATGACTGCTGAAATGTTAGCATGCTCATTAAATTGAAGCCCTAGCTCAAGAAATAGATTTTCATAAGCTACATTATGTTATAGACCTGCATTTTCAAGTAGTCCATCGTCCGTTAACTTCAAGTCTATCTTTGTACATTTTCCAAGATATATTTATGTATTTATTTATTTTTAAAGGAGAAAGGAACAGAAGGCCAGATTTCTTGTTGAAAGCTGACATAACTAGTATAAAAAGAAAGACGTGATCTGAATTGCTAGTAGCTAAGGAATAAACATGGACAAACATTGTTTCAGGAGGGATGGGTGATGTCACTTGAGCAAAGGCAACAGGAGGCTGCAGTTCACATGGAGCCCACGGAAAGGCAGAAAGAAATTTTCTCAGAAACTCCCCGTTTATAAGACTCATTGAAGCCCACTGTACATCTAGTCACAGGTACTGAGTCCTGTCCCTAGGATTGTCTTGCTACCTGGTTGTGTGAGCTGTAAAAAGAGCAAAGACTCAGCTGTCTTTGTGTCACATCTAGAGAGTACAATCTTGCCTGACGCTCACGTGGATTTCATATCTCCACTGTTGCACGTCCCCAAAAAAGCTAGGGAAAATCCGGCTCAGAATAGGTCCATTTTAGGCATAGGAAGGTGTGAAAGGACAAGTAAGGAATTTGGCAGGAACTCCAGAAAAAATAGCACTTGTAAAAGAAACAGTAAGGGGGGTACTTCTATGAGCTTTTTGATGCGAGTCACTCTACTGACACCACCATCAGGCCTGGGAAGAACGGATGTTCTGTTGTCCCCTCATCTTGTTGCCTTTTCCCAAAGGCAACCACATCCTACCTTCCACATCGGAAATGTGTCTAAGTACACTGTGTTTGCCCTGGCCTTCCTTTCTTGACTTCCCTGTTGTCTTCTGACAACACCCATGATTTGCATCTCCTCTGATGACAGAATATTTTACCAAACAAATCTAATTAAAATAAAAGCAAATAACTGACAAGATGTGTATGTAACACTGCATATCACTGTGTTTGAGCACATAACTCTTTCCTTTCTCATTTCCCATCAATCTCTTTGTCAATTTTTTCTCTTTCATATTTGAGATCTTAGGAAGAAAAAAGAAGGGCTTTTTTTGTGTAACTTGCTTTAAACAACCTCTCTGCCCTTACTGCACAAACACACACATATAACATCATAAAAGCAAACAAAAATGTTAAGCTAGCAATTCTAATTTCTTTTAGATGTTGTAGCTATGTTGCTACCTCTGTATTTCGTTGTTAGACATTACAAGACTCATGACAGACACAGGTTTAAGGTGCAGTCTGATATTTAAGGTTGATTTTTTAAGGTAGTCTTCCTGTTCCAGACGTTTCTGTCACACTATCTAGTAGCAATAGAAAAGAACAAGAAGCACAAATTTCAAAATGAGACAGGGAAACTAACTGCCTATATAATTTATTGCGTTTAATTTTTTGATCTGGATTGAAAGCTGTTTTGGTAAAATTGGGTCAGTGCTAGTTTTTTTATCATACCTTTATGAAGTGTATATACATATATGTTTTGGGATTTTACACATCCAGACAAACTCCCTCAAAGTGGTTTTTTTTTTAATTTTGTTTTATTTTTAACAACATGTGAGATATCAGCAGAAAAGCTGTCATCTTATTGTTATTTCCACAAAGCACTGTTGACAGATGAAACTCAGTTATTGCTTTAGTTCTGAGGTCCCACAAAAACACCTTTATGAATCAGGAGGATGAGATATGGGGAAAAGAACCTTTTACTAAATCAAAAAGCCTTAATGGGGACTGTGAGGATCTCCTTTATAACCCTTTAGTCATTCAGCAGAATTGCTGCTCCATTCTAGTAGGGAAAACTTACAGAGGTACCTTATTGACCCCCTGCCCATCCTCACACCCACACTTCCCATGAATTGAGTATGTTCCTGCTGCTTCTGAGGACTCTCCCTATGGCTTTGCTAAGGACAATGCTTCTATTCCAGATCAAATAAAATTCATTTTCCATGAATAAATATTACATATACATGTTCTGATATGAAATCCATGCTTGTGAACCTCCCCACACCCTTGCTGAGAACAACACTGGCAGCAGAGTGAAAATGACTCTGATAAAAGTGATTTTCATGGTGTTTTCCAACTGACCTTCAACATGAGGTACTAGTGAACTTGTAAGGTATCTGGGCGCACAGTGCTCACAAGAATGCCAGCTCAGTTTTGCATAACCATGGGATTTGGAAAAGCTTCAGAGGACCATTTGAACTTTTGGGGTTTCATCCAGAACAAACTAAGCTGCCTGGTCATTTAGCTGTGCACAACACTAATCATCACTAGCAGTAAAATCTCTGGAATCAAAATCTGGCTGACAATTTTGTTGACAATATGCGAGGCAGAGTGCAATTCAGTTTGCTCTTTAACAGTTATATTGTCTGTGCTGAACTGACAGTAATAACAACTTGGTTTTGTCAGTAAACTAAGCAGATATGATAAGGATTTTTATAGCGATGCATAGGGTTTTAGCCATGCTTTTGTCATTAGAGTCAACAGAAACTGGGCAGCTGAAACCCCAGGTAACTCTGCAGCAATTTATACCACAGGGAGAAGGTAAGTAAAGTAATAAAATGCTAATTTTTTGCCTTGAAATTCAGTACTCAGTAAAGTTGCTAGACTGGCAGCCTTGTGAAACAGAAGTTCTTTGCTGCATTTATCCACACGACAGGTACAGCATAAGTAGCAGCAAAATGGATTTCTTTCTCCTGCTGTAGCAGTGTGTTATATATTTTTTCAATGGCACTCATTATCACCAACATGATCTGGGCAATATTTATAAAACGCATGAGTTCAGTCGTCCTTCCTAGTCATTAGCAGTACTCATTCCTATACCTAGTTTCCCTAGCAATGAACAAGGTTTCTTTCTGCTTTTATAGGCAGTCATGTGAGCCTGTTATACAACCCTTATGCAAACTGTTGATCTGTTATCACACAAAGAGACTCACTGAAGTCAGCTGCAAGCATCAGCTGTTTATGGTCCTGGTCTGAATATGTTTCCTTCTTATGAGGTGCTAGACATTCCTTGCTCTGAATAACTAAGGATGCAAAGGGCTAAAGAAATTATTATTATAGCCGTTGTTGATTAAGCAAGAATCGTCTCTACACTATGCCTTTTCCTACCCTTTTCAATACAGTTGCTCTTTTCCTTTCCCCATTAAGCACCCAGCTAACCAGAAGAAAGAAATTAAATTTGCTAAACCTGGTTTTAGGAAAAAAGGAAAAATTGTGATGCACACATTGAATTTCCTTCATTTTTTACATACTGTGTCCCCCAAAACCCTTTCCTATGTCTGCTTGCCTGTCTCTAAACATCTTTAACTTACATTGGCAGAGGTGCTCTTCCTAATATAAAGATAACTTTTAGCTTTTCAGTGAGGTCTGAACCAGGGAGAAAGTGCACCCAATTAGAAAAAAATTATGTCCCAGATCTTCTGAGGTGCAGTTATCCTGAGATTCTTCAGGCTCTTGTGATGTTAGAAGAAAGTAGCTTAATACATCAATTACCCAGTCAGCTGCAGAAGACCTCCATGGAGAGCAGCCTATCCTACATTCTAATTAGAGTTGGTCATGATCTATAGGTGCATGCGATGAAAGGCTGGAGAGATGTCGCTACTCCTACAACAGTGCTTAGCTTAATGAAATATGTAGGCAGTAATTTTCATAATAAGGAGCCTGGACAAATTATAACCGTGAAAACATGGGGAGAAAGAAAAATAAAATGTATCCACTTAAAAGACATTATCTATTTAAAGCCTTAACTTTAAGAAAAAAAAAAAAAAAAAAAAAGAGGTAAATTTTGCCTTTCCAAAAGATGAATTTTCAGTATTTCTTTCCTGTGCCTTGCCAATCTCTTTGATGGGTAATTGAGTTTGAACACTTTGAAAAAAACTTAAGACCTGTGGTTGAGCCAGCCATTCAGATCATCATAGTTTGCACCTTTGTTACAGGGTGATTAAGCAGTAACCACAGGAAGATTAAGTATATTTCTCTGCTCTGACTGATTTATATGTATCTCAGGATGTTAAAAAGTAGGCATTTTTATGCTATTGCTGAGAAATAACTGTACAGCTTTTATTCAAAGCAGGCATTCTTAGCCACTAACAGCCCAAAGAATTCTGTGACCAGCGGGTGCTAGCAAGTGGTAATTACACTCTGAGACAACTGAACTTTAGGACAATTTTTTATTGTTTACAAAGAAAACTTCTGACAACTTATTTTCTGTAAGACCGCTCAAAATTTGTGTAAGCACAAATTTTACACAAATAAATTTGACTTTCTCAGCTCTAAGGTACTGTTTTTTCCAAAAGTGAATCTATTAATAATAATTTTTTGACCTTATTGAATATGATGCCTGCCTTAAGATATCCTTTGTACATTTCCTGGATATAGAAACATTCACTTGTAAAATCATTCCCAGCAAGTTATAACTTGCTGTCCTTTGCTTCTGAACGTTCATTGAAAAGACTGTATTTCAGTGATGGGTAGTATGATCCTTGTAATCGGAGAGGTTATACATGCTTGTTAGGCTTCATAATGTTTTCTATACTTATCTACCTTTTCCATCACTCACAATTTAGTTGTTGAAGGTTTTGGGCTTTTATTTTCTGTGTTGAATCTCTGCCTGAGAGTGAATTTTTTTTTTCACTTTGGAGGGAAGAGCAGTTCTGCTGTTTCTAGTCAAATGTGGAAAAAGGATTATTTAAAGGAAATAATCTCATCTTTTTAAAATAGTTCTATAACTAAAATGGATAGAATTTGAAAGGTAAAGTTGTCCATGGCAAGAGTTTTCACTAGTACCCATTAGCTCAAGTGAAAATTGTTTTTGTTAAATTGTTAACCTGTTGAAACAGTGTCCCATGTCCAGTTATCTAAGTCCATAGTCTATATTCAAGGAATGATCATTGTACTTGCATGTCTGGCTTACATAATAATAAGCACTCTAATCAAATTTGTAGCTGCAAATATTTAGACATAGCTTTGACTGGATGGAAAGGCTACTGTGGCTTTATAAGGTGTGATAAGTGAGTGAAGACGAAGGGAGGAAGGACTTGTAGGAGTCCTCATAGCCCTCATCTGAGGAGAGATTGAGAGAGCTGGGACTGTTCAGCCTGGAGAAGAGAAGTCTCAGGAGGATCTTATCAGTGTATATAAATACCTGAAGAGATGGTGCAAAAAAAGACAGAACCAGGCTCTTTTCAGTGTTATCCACTGACAGGACCAGAGGCAGTGGGTACAAACTGAAGCACAGGAGGTTCCATCTGAACATCAGCAAGCTCTTTTTCACTGTGAGGGTTCCCAAGCACTGGCACAGGTTGCACACAGGTTGTGGAGGCTTCCTCCTTGAAGATATTCAAAAACTGTCTGGACATGGTCCTGGGTAACTGGTTCCAGGTGGCCCTGCATGAGCAGGGGGGTTGGACTATGTGACCTCCAGAGGTTGCTTCCGACCTCAGCCACTCTGTCGTTCTGTGAGTCTATGACATCAAAACAAGCTCTGTAAAAGTGTTTGCAATTCAAAGGACAGATGCTTGTTGGTGGGAGCAGAAGGATCCAGAATAAAAAAACTAGAGATCCAGGATAAAGAACACTGCCTTATGGAACCTCCATTTGCCATTTAAGTGGTGGTTATTTCGTGTTGTGTTTTTTAAGTCATGCACTCTGTTGCACTGTCTGCACCTGGCTATAACAGTTGCCAAGGAATCTTCTACTTTACCTGGTGTTGATGTTGATCTTAAACTAATTCTTTCCATTTGATGGAAAATTTTCCCAAAGTTGAGGGGTTGTTTACAATTAAACACAGTTGTCAGTTTTCTATGTCAGTGGAGATGCCATAGCGATAAAATAATGATTACTTTGCCATTTAGGATGCTTTACCTGCTTCCCATTTCTCATTAACTTTGCCAGCTCCATATGTCACAGGACTACCTTCCTTAGGCTAAGAATATGACTCAAGAACTTCATCCAGCAGTCCTGATGAAGGTAAAATTTGGCTCTTCTGAAAGAGAGACAGTAAAATGCTTTATACAAATATACAGCTAAACCACATTTTCAATGTTTGTTTCCAAAGTGTCTACGCTTTGTCACTGAGATGGAGAAAAATGCAGGAAATACCTTAAAACACCCAGGTACTCAAAGCATGCTATAAACAGGCAGAACTCTAGAAACACAGAAGTCTATGTTCAATCTAAAACAGTAATTCCTTCAAATCCCAATGAAGATAGCCCTTCCCTCATAGAAAAAAAATATTTTTTTCCAAAATTACCAGAGTAATGTTCTGATGCTATTTCATGAAAGTATCTTCTCTGATTATTAACAACTATTTATGTAGTAAAATAATGCATAGAGACCATGTAGGTGGCAGGGACATTTCATGAGAGATTTTATTTCTGCAGAGCAGATAGATGGAGATGGTGTAGAACAATGTTTTTTTAATCTGAAATTATAGGAAATGAGATGTTAATAGCCTTAATTGGGGTGTGATGAAGAGGGAGACGAAAACTCCTCAAGGATTCTTTGTGTTACCGTGCTGCTGCCAACAAATATATATGGCACACGTTAGTCTCTGGAAGAAACTTTGTTCATGCAGACCTTATTACTAGCTCCCAAGCTCACCCACAGTGTCACCGTTTGAATATCCTTAAAAAAATGTTTTGGGATGCTGGACATTGCAAGAATACTGAGCTGCAGTCTTAAATGTTGTCATCTCCATTGAGAGGGCACTAACCTCTATGCTCACACCTTTGCTTGGGGTTTGTTAAAGTCTGTTCAAATTCAAGTAATTTCTATCAGTGCTACTTCTTTGTCATGAAAGTATAAGGAAATAATGCTGATGTTTTGATAATCCTCACCTCATCGTAAACCCTTGTTAAGCACATTTAGATATTTCCTATGCCTGACAAAATAATTGGCAAATTGGTAAACCAGTGAGAAAATTTTCTGCTCCTGAGGCACCACACAGATCTGAGTGGGATACTTTTACATATGCTGAACTTCATAGTTCACAAAAACATGGATATTAATAATGTTGTGTACTGTACACAAGCATGTAAATATTATTTATTAATGTATATGGCTTATCACTGACTGAGATTATTCATAAAAGTAAACCAAACATAGTGTAACAAGGATGGGTTTCAGATGGCTGATCCTGCTCTTGTCTCTGCAAAATGACAACAGAAGGGTATAAAGTTTTTCAAGTTAAAGAAGTAGAAAAATATATAATAATAGCATTTTGTGGGGTTTTTTTTGAGATTCTAAACTTTGTTTCATTAAGTTAAAATTGCAGAGTAATCCATGTGACTTAGTCTCTGCTGACTTGTATTCATTCCATAATTTCATTCAAGGTATTGGCATTCACTTCTGGAGCACAGAAGATCCGGAATTTTCTAGCCATTTTAAAGATCATGTGTTCATTTTCCATTTCATACAAACAAGAGGGAGGAGTTTTGGGGTGTTTTTTTTTTCTTTTTTTTTCTTTGTTGTCCCTCTGAATCCACCCATGGAAACAATTGGCATTGGCACACAATCAGCACCTTTAACACTGAGATTCACTCCCTCCCTCAATCTTTTGGAGCTTCTATTCATTGATATACAAGTTGCACTGTGAAGCCTATCTACCCTCTGAGGCTTTTTCTGAGGGGAATAGTATAAAAAAGAGTGTATGAATAAGAAGAATACGGAATAATTGCCGTGCAGGTGGCTTGGTGGAAAGGGCAGAATTAAATGTTTTCAGTAAATATAACATTTAAAAAATCATTTTTTGTATTAAAAACATAAAATAAAGATGAGCTATATATGTGTTGATGATTATACACATTTTGTGACTTTATATATATGGTTAAAATTGAGAACAGAAGTATAAACCACAATATTAAGGGTAACAAGTTGCATCATGGTCTACTGGTAATTAAAAAAGGCAAGGACACCAGGATTCTGTCTTGATTGTGACCATGGATGAAAGTCTCTGCTGTGCTTAAGCATGTTACATATATGTACAAAATGTTCTTTTTATAATATGGATGTAAGAGTAGATTTCTTGTCTCAATGGCATGTTTTCTAACATACTTTATCAGAGAAAAGCATTGTAAACTGCAGGCCAAATATAACCTCTGGTTTTTTTGGAGGGGGAAAGTTTATTTTCCATTTATATTTTAAACCAGAAATTTATGGCTGAGAAAACAAGGCTTGTCTGGCTGTCTTCTGAGAAGGCACATACAGTCGCAATCTGCACAGTACAATCTAAAATATAAATACATGGATAGGACAGCAGAGAAACTAGTTATGGGGTTTTTTTTCGCAGATAGTCACTTGTCAGGAATCCAGAAGAGAGTTTGAAAAGCTTTCATTCTCGTGCCCAGGGAGGCACTTGGCTGCCAATGTGAAGAACAGAGACTGCCTGAAGAACTCAGATTTGTCAACTTTATCCACATCAGCCAATTACTCCCTTGAGTATAATCATACTCTGCTGTGGAACAGAAAAGGATAATGTCCTAATGTCTGTACCTGAGATCTCTGCCACAGAATTTGGCTATTTCATGCCATCTGAGAACATTTTAAAATGCCTTCCAAATATTTAAGACCCAAGCTCTCTGACCAGAAATAAATTTCCAAGGCAAGTTTTTCAATTAATCACAGACAGATTTTTTTCCCCTCATACATTAAGATGCGTTAATCACATCACAAAGCTTTGAGGTTATATGATATGACAGCTTAGCAATCCAAATCAGTACATCTCAATTAAACCACAAAACTGCATTTAGATATCATGTTTTGTACTTCCCTTTCTCTGTACTCCCAAGCCAAGCTAAGATTTTGTAGGTAAAGAATGAAGCTAATATGCTGCACGTACAGGGCTTATCCCAGTTTCTCAGGGCTCTTTGAACTAAGGATCTTGAGGCACATGGCAATGTATCACTCATGTCAGTGTTCCATAGGATGAGTCTATGTCTAGTCTGAGCTTAGAATAGGTATGATGACTTCTAACCTTTAAATGAATACTCATTTAGGATAGAAGTGGTGAATTTCAGAAGAATTCAACACTTGTTATAGAATGCTCAACAAGAGACTATTTCACCAAGAAAATAAATAATTATACTGGTTATTCTATTCAAAATCACATCAGTTTTGATTTATGAACTAAATATATTATTACAATAATTAGAGGTAATATCAGAGAATATTCCAGACCACTTCAGTTCTTTCTCTTCTTTCAGTTATTTCAGTTCTTCCAATCTTTAATTGTAGTGTAGGACACAATGCCACTGAATAACCCTGTAGTTATCCTTAAATTCATGCAAATATATAGTATACATTGTTCTTGAAACTATTTTTTTTAAAGAATGCATATGAAATACATTTAAGTGTATTCAATGACCTGTACTCCATCTCGAATTTTTACTAAATAATTATAGGAAACTCAATATTGTTAATCAGAACATGGTTTTGGTTTTGGTTTTGTTTTTTCTTTACAAAGGGTATCATGCTTAAAGAAATGTGTCAAATATGTAGAAATTCTATAAGTCTTGCAGACTTGCCGCATCAGCGAATACAGTTAATCTTCTTTGTGTGATGCATGGTCCAGAATCACACTAGCAGAACAGCAGGAATATATTGTGCCACAGTGACTCTAAACTGAAAGAATGATTACAGGAAGCTCTGCTTTCAAGTGTTTCCAGAATAGCAGATTTTTCGTTCTCAAAATAACCAGTGAACTATGCATGTTTGTATTTGCACAGAACTGTCTCAGGGCTTGTGTTTTGTTTGTCCCAAGAATAAGCTATCTGAGTTCACTCACCTAGCCCCCCAAGACAGGATGCTTTTAGGAAAGGTTGATATGAAGGAGTGAAATGACACTAGGAAGACATTTTGGCAGTTATGAGCTTGCTGGTTTATATTCCTGTTCCTGCTGCTGCTGAGCTCTTAAGCAGTGACTGTGACTAGTGTCCCTCTTTAGAAGCAGCAAAAGTCAACCTGACTTTTTGCTTCTCAGCCAGAGCAAGTAGCCGAACTGTAGCTGCATTCGGTTTCCATAGGCAAGGATGTAGTTCACCTATAATTAAAGCCAGGCTTTTTTGCATGTGTGCACATGCATTAGGAATGCTAGCTATACTCAAGGTACACCTGAGCATTTGAGTCAATGTGTTTTACTTAGAGGTCTCCTTCCTATACAAGTGTGTATGAAATAAAGGCATAGAATTTCCTCATAGGAAGGAATGTATAAAGTCAAGAAGCCTGAATTTCATGTTGCTATTAATGTAGCAGAGCAGAAGAAACTTTTACAATA
Source organism: Aviceda cuculoides (assembly GCA_035590195.1). Lineage (NCBI taxonomy): Eukaryota > Metazoa > Chordata > Aves > Accipitriformes > Accipitridae > Aviceda > Aviceda cuculoides. The sequence continues at coordinate 5,473,557 of JAVJGG010000029.1, forward strand.
ACTTAATCTCTCTTGTCAACCTAAAAAAAAAACCAAAAAAACTGAAACCTACTACTCGTGAAACTGTGGAGTTGAAGATCGATTCTATTACAATTAGAATCACAAGAGTAGAAGGTATGTGGTGCAGAATGGAGACTAAAACTGTAAATCAACAACTGATCCTCTTCAAATGACAGCAGAATAAATGGAGAATATCTAAGAGGTAAATGTGGCATTAAGACAATTCCTTTTTTGTACAGAAAAGTGAAGACTCAAAAAACAGAATCAATGGAAAGAATTTGAGAGTACTGCAACTCCCTCCTGCTGCTCAAAAGACACAAGAAGGATGCCATAGTACTTTCTGAGGTTTTTTTTTCTAAAAAATTTGGAGAGGAGAGTCTGATTGCAGCTCTGCACAACTGAAAACAAAAAAAAACAAAATAAAATCCTGAAGAATATAAAATACATCAATTTTATAAAGTCTGACAAAGGTGGAAATTAAGTAATGACTCTTACAAGTTTCTACTGAAATTAACACTGAAACGTTAGAAGATATCTTTGTTCAGTCAAATAGCAACCAATGTTGGAAAAGATATTAATCTATACTGGGAATGAAAGTTCTTTCCCTGAATGATATAGGCTATGTTTGTTATTTAATGTTAAATGTTATAATGCCGGTAGGGCTGTAACTCCATTTCTTTGGATGAATACAAGCTTATTTCAAGGATGTAAGTTTAGTGAAGATTTGTTTACCTTTATATCAGTGTTTCTGTTTTTTTAAATAAGTATTTAAAGGGCAATGCGTATCTCCCACATCTGAAAAAAAAAAGGTCTTTGGCTTAGCAAAGTGGTGCGGGAGGTTATCTTTGCTAAGCCAATTTTTAAAAACAGGGAAAATAGAACATTTTTTTCTGTGTAAAGCTAGCAAGGACATTAAAGAATAGCATAGTATTTAACTGAGTTTAAAGTACAGTAATGGTCAAGCTGCTTTTCAAAAGATACTGAAATATCTTTATCAAAAGACTGAATTTTGATTTTAGTGATGTTTCAACAGATGGTGATTTGTGCTACAGCTCTTTCTAGCAGATTTTTTGAAAGAATGTGATGAAATGTCATATGTTTTTGACATTTGGTTTTCATTAGAGAACTATTTCTCACCTGATGCTGTTTGTCTCTTCAGATGCTTTTGGTGATTTGATGGCAATATTGACTGCAGCTTATATTTTATTTCTTTCACTAACTTGAATTATTTTCTTTTTAGTCTAATATTACAAGTACTCTGTGTTTTAACCCCTTCTTCTCCAATTAAATTAATATAATGGAACTTTTAATGGCCATTCTACAGTTAAAGCTGTATTGAGATAGAAAGTAAGTAAGTATAGGCATGGTGTTACATCTAACCTAAAACATCCTAGAAGTTATCAACATGGTGCATAATGGACAGAAGTGCTTAATGTCATAAGACTGGTAGGATACTCGGAAGAGTATTGGTAACCACTTGGCTATTTAACTGTGGTGAGCTGGCCCCAGCCAGCAGCCAAGCACCCACACAGCTGCTTGCTCCCTCCTCCACCTGCAGCAGGACAGGGGAGAAAACAGGAAGAATAAGAGAGAGAAAACTTGTGGGTCAAAATAAAGACAGGGAGATCACTTAATAGCTGCTATCATGGGCAAAGCAGTCTGGACCTGGGGAATTTAATTTGCCAGTTAACATAAATATTAGACTATTGATTCATGTACTAGGAAACAAAAAGACAATAGTTTAGACACTTGGCAAAACACCTTTCCTCCCCCTTTGCCAGGCTCAACTTCACTTCAGACACCTCTCCTTCTGCAGTGTTACTGCTGCAAGTTATACTTGGTTCCTTCAGCTAGGCAACTATCAGTGCATAGTTGTTTGTCTCTGCTGACCTTTCCTTATTGCTTCTTCTCCCGTGCTCCAGCACGGGTCCTCCACAGGTAACAGTCCCTTCAGGTGTGTGCTTACTCTGTCATGGAGCATGTCCATCTCCTCTGACCTTGTTGTTCCCTCTGTTGCTTCTCACTATTTTTTTCCCTCCTTGTCTTCCTCACTGGTGTTTTCTTAAATACGTTATCACAGAGGTGCCACCAGCTTTTCTGGTGGGATTGGCTGTGTCCTGTGGTGGATCCATTTTGGAGCCAGCTGGAACCGCTTGTGTCTGGGACAGGGCAGCCCCTGACCTCTTCCCAGAGAGGCCACCCCTGCAGAGCACCCCACATTACCGAAATCTTGCAATTTACACCCAGTACATTAGTATAGCTGAAAGGAAAGTTTGCCTGGTATAAATAGGTACATAACAGTTATAGCTGACAGCATAGATATATGTCAATGACAGTAATTCTTCTTTGGATCTCTGCAGCACTGTCCAGGAAAAGGATATGAAAGTTACAGAACCCTCCAAAAAAGTGTCAAAATAGATCAGCTAGTCTCCTGCTTAGAAGACTTCTCACAAAAAGGAAGGTTGATAAAATAGTTAGCTTCACTCCTTATAAACTTTGTACCTCACATATTTATCACAAGGACAGAGCCAGCATTTTCTGGTAAACCACAGAAAGTTATTTTTCTTCATTTGGAATGCTTTATTTCACCACTTAAAAGAAAATGGTAGTCAGATAAGCAGGCTGCTTTGCCCCCTGGCTCATCAATGTAATTTCTCACATACATGCTCACTGCTACTGACTGATGAAATGGGGAGACATACTGAGCCCACTGGGAGTAGAGATGGAGAGGATAAATATGTAGCATTGAAATATGAGATGAGTCATGAAGAAACCAGAACTCAAGCCAAAATTATTTTTTCAGGGTGAGAGGGCAAGTATAGTGAAAGAAGAAAGCAAGGAATGCCTTGGAAATTTGGATACTGAATTTGAATGGTCATTTTGCCTATGGAGTGACTCCTTTGGGGCAGCTGAGCATGGAAGCATGAACAGGGGACATGAACAAGAAAAGTGAATAAAGTGGAAAGAAGATAAGGCATCTGCATATAGTTTTCTTTATCATCCAACAGAATGCTCATAAGAGTCCATCTGTTGCCCCAGTTCTGGGAAATACCAATCACCTCAGCATAAGTTAACAGATAAACTGTCAGTACTTAATCTCACACATATGGATTCTGCATGGGAACTATACTATCATTGATCAAAACCAGAACAAAGTGTTCAACCTTTTCTGACTTAAAAAAAATAAAAATCAATCAGATTTTGATGCATTCCAATGTCTAGAACAACTTTTGTTTTCCAGAACAGAAAAAAAACCATGAAAAAATGTTAGCAGTAGCCCTTTGCTTTGAAAATATATGACAAACACCTACACACCACCATCTCCAAAGCTAGTGTATTTGATACTTTGTTTTCCTGCTCAGAAGTAGAGAAATTCGATTACCAAGCATTTAAGAATTATAGTACCAATTCATTGTTCTGTGAAGAAATCTACAATGATGGTTCTTATGGCATACAGACAGTATAATTAAACATCAATTTATGTTACTCCATGGAATACATGAAATATATAAAAATGTAAGTCTACAGAAGTTTCTTAGCTAATCAAGAATGTATTACTCACATGGAGCGCAGGAGATGACAAAGAAGAATGCCTACGCAAGTTCATTGATGTATAGTTTTATTTACTTGATAGATGATGAGGCTCTTTCCATCTATCTTCTTAATCTGTATTTAGCTAGTTTCAAAGGAAAAGTTTTAAATTATAGATTGTAATGCTATGCTGGCGTGATACAGTACTGTGTATCAATTCACTTTATGGAGCTGTTATGAAGTTAACCTACATAACGCACTGACTGTGTGAATATTAAAATTCTGATTAAAAAATGTTGACCTGATTCTTTCCAGCTCATATTCTACCAGTCTTATACTAATGTAAATCAACTTAAATAAATGGATTTCAACTAGCATAAGACTGAGATAAGTATTTAGAAATGGCTCTGATACATATGCAAGGGGTGACTACTAATGTGGCTTACTTTGGAAAATATTACCAGAGCATAATTCATGTAATACAGAACAAAGGCAACTTTTGGTTATATATATGTTTACAATACATATATGTATGTACATTATATATACACTTTCACTTGCCTTGTAAACTGATATGAAAGGTTTACATCAATATATTGCATTGATTTAATTATTGCAAATACTTTATAAATATCTGCATTTATAAATTATAAATGGCTATAAAGAGGGGAGGAAATGCATTTCCATATAGTTTTTGAGAAGAGAATAGGATTTGCTGTTCTTCAAAGAAAGCTGTTCTTATGAATCCTTTAGGTATTCATAAATCTTCAGCTTACACTCTCACTGCAAACAAGATGTCTGGACAGTTACAGGTTCTATGCTCAGCCTTATGTGAGCTATTTCAGAGAGGATAAAAAGCTCCAGGTGATTCTACAACAGGGCTGAATATTATCCTTCTGTGCAACCTCAGCTACAGCTGACTTCACTTTCCACCTGTCTTTGGGGCAGATGGTTTCGGAGCTCTTCTAGCAATGAACCTGGGCTGCCTTTTCTGCCCAGCATTCCCATTACAACGCCATATTAAGGAGGAGATGGAAATAGACTGGGCAGTCAGAGTGTGCTGATAAATGCTCTGTCCAAGACTTCAGGCATCATATAGTCCAACAGTTTCCTGTGTGGTCTACTCCAAAACGTCCTGAATGGATTGAAGAGTGGAAACAGTCATTACATTTAAATGTGAATCCAATTTTAAGGCCATTCAATGAATGCAGTATACATCAGACTTTTACTTCAAATGGGAATCCACAGACTATTCTTTCATTCCCTTTATAAGATTGGCACAAAATTTTAGGACTAAAGATGGAGTTAAACAATGAACTTGATAAGTAATGACCATAAATTCAATATCTGTCAAAACTGTATTTACTTCCCTCACTAAAATATTAGAAAGCTTATCATGTCAAGAGAAATGCAGAAAGGGCAATGATATTGTATACTTCATTGAACCAAAATTTTCCATGTGTCTGATTACTGAAATGTTATTGTACAGCCATAGATAAATTTCCATTTATGGTTATCATTCCATATTTGTAAAAAAGAAAAAAAAAAAAACAAACAGTTAAAAGAATCACCCTGTCAGTACATGCAAATTGTATTTATGTATACACATATACACATTTATATTTCTGTGCTCTTCTCTATTTATATAAATTCATGTAAACACTAAAATATATGCACATTTATGAATAGCTGACATTGCATCTTGCAAAGACCTGAATAATGTTTTAAAATATTTGCATATTCTCTTTTTATGTATGTGTGCATGATATCTCTTTCTACATATAGTGTGTATGTGTTTGAAATCATTCATTTGTACACTTCAGAAATGCAATGACTACATGACTGGAAGCTGCTTAGTTTATTGAACCTTGGCACTGCAAGACTATATCTAACTGCATTATTCAAAAAAGAACTATAATTTTTGTTATTTCTAGTTTCAATTGAAACAAATTCATTAAAGTTCAGATCTGGGAAACTGGAAGTTCTGTCTAGAGGCAAACACAGCCTCTAACACAGGTTGAAAATTAAAAAGAAAAACAACATGTTTTTCTGGCTTGCTTTCCATAGAAATTTGTAATTTGCTAATTTTAATTTGTTCCTGATCAAGAGCTGTAATTTTTTACCAAATGAACCTTCATATATGTCTACAAATCACGAGGCAAATTTACTGCATCCAAGATTGAAGTGCATTTGAATCTAGGTCTCCAAAGACCTTTACCTTTTTTACCTACTGCATCCATATATTGATATTTTGTAAGGTCATAGTCTTCAAAAGTATCTGTTTCCTTCTGATCGACAATATAGGAAAATCCATTTGTTGGTTTGGCATCATGACAGTTTCTTTCCATAGGCAGAAATGTATAAAGGAGGAATAGAATGGACCTAGGAAACTACTACTAGTTGTTAACTCAATATTGTTACTAAATCTGTATTTCAAAGAGTTTGTAGGGGGAGTATGAGCTGAGGTAAGGAGGAGAGAAAGTCAAATTTATCCTCTTTAATTATGACTGACTTGGACCTTATTAGAATCCTAACTTTTCAGTTGCTGATATTTTTTCCACCACAGCTAGGGTTTTGATACTATGCAACATTTTAACACTATCATCCCTTGTGGCCATCTTTCCACTTCCAGCTGGCATTTGTACAGTACACAGTGCAAATTGCTTGGCAGGTATTTTGAAAATCAATTTCAAAAGAATGACCATATTGATATGGGTATTCTTATACCCTGTGGCTCTTAGAATTGTTTAGAAAAACTCTCAAGCAACCTCCAAATACTGATTTGACAATCAATATTATTTGATAAAACTTACATGTTCCATGCCTGCTTGTTTTACTGATGTTATCTTACTCACTCCAACTTGGTTTTGAAAATGAACATGTAAAACATGTATGTAAACATCCAGTTCATACAAGGTAGTAGTAAACTAACAGAAATAGAAACAAGAGAAAGCTTCATGATTTATTCACAGTCTGTGGCTTTTCTGCTATGATTGCTAAACGGGCATCTTAAGAGGGAAATGCATTATTTTGGAAGGAAGGGGAGGATACAGGCATACATATATTGTTGAACTGTGGTTATTTTGCTCTAATGTTTAGCTCATGTGATAAAAACAGAGCAAGGCACAGCGTCTTTTTTTCATTAGTCCTTCAGCAGACCTTACTTTATATTTTGATCTATGAGGATTCAACTCCCTCAGTTTGCCTTGTGGTCTTTCCCAAGTTTCACTTTTTGACCATCTTGCATGAGAGAGGTTCACTAGGGAACATTTTAAAAAGACACCAGTGGCAATTTCAATAAAGACAATCTCTCCACCAGTATTCCCCATCTCAGGCAGTGTTTTGGAAAACAGGAGCTTAAATTTAAGTTCTTAAAACCACATATCAGCATTTGCTTACTTTCTAAAGAATGTTTATTAGACATTTTTTGGTCTTTTTTCTTTTCATCAACCTCTTTGTCAGACTTGACCTGCATACAAGAGGAAGTAATTTTCAAGAATAGTACTTGAAGAATATCATAAATCAGGATTTTTCTTATGCTTTGGTCTGTTCCCTAATGGCTGAACCGGGAATCTTTTTGCAGATTTTTTTCTTACTTTTTTAGAGCTATGAATAGGTACAAATACACAAAATTTGTTTATTTTCCTTTATCTAGTCAAACTAAATTTTGTGCTCTTGTATAGTGGTGGAAGTTTCCAGATGCCAATACCCTTACTGTTTAATGCTGAAGTACTTTCTCACTTCCCTACGCTCTCATGATCTGTTAAGACAGTGAAACTGGCTAGAAAACTTTGGTGTAGCGCCTCATAGATTTTGCTGTAGAGAGCTAATGACAATATTTGTTAGAAGTTAAACTTTGTGCAGTCATTCATATACGTTTCTATTATTTTGCCTCATAGGATCCCTTGAAAGGAATATGTAAATATTTCCTTGGGGTTTTTTTTTGTTCTGATTAGAGCAGTATCTCACAAAGCAATTTTTATTTTAAGGCAATGTAATAATGACAGGCCTTAATACATGAGTGTACTACATTTGCTTCCAGTGTGAAGTTCCTGCCAAAATATATAACTAGTTATCACTGAACCCTTTCATATGAACACATCTCTAACACACTGGTAAAGTTAGCAAACATACATTTGAAATCCCAAAAGCTTTAAGCTGATAATTTGCTGTATACTAAGAAGTTTATAGTATATAAATTTTTCAGAGCTTTTTTTTTTTCCCTCCATTAGTACTAGCACCACCAAGGAGAATTCCTTTCTGAACCCAATGAAGATTCTTTTTCTCCTTTGTCAATTATACCTCTTGATTTATCAGCAGCAGTGAGAAATTATTCCCCAGAGGACAATGCTTTTCTGTAAAGAGATCTAAAATCATATTTATAAATAAAACCCAAACCAACGCAACGCATTTCGAACTCCAGCATTTAATATAACCTAACTTCATTCCAATACCAGGAGACAATGAGGTTTTTTACAAAAGTATTTATTTAAAGAGAGCATGAGAATAAGGAATTTATTGCAGTGACTACAGTCAACAGCAGCAGCCCTCTGAGCACTTGTTACCTACAAGTACATGGGGCTGAAGCTGAAGGAGATAAAGACTTGATCTCACTCATATTTCTTTACTATCATATATCTATCATTTTATTATTATGTATTACTTTGTCATTATGACCATATTGAATTCCATGGAATCTTGAACATGAAAACAGATTCATTTACTTTGTAAAAATTCTGCAAATGAAACCAGATGGCTTGTTTCCTCAGACTGGAAAAGACCTGCAAAAGTCAACACTTCTACAAAATACATATACATTGCTATCTGAGAGTGAAAACTCTTATTGTCACACTGGGTTTTACAATCCAGTGTAGTGGAGATGCAGAAGGAGACAAACCTTTTGTCCAGTTATTTAAAAAAGGGAATAAGCCATGCAAAAAGGAATTAAAGTCCTCCAAGATCAATGTTTGGTTTTAAATGTGTGAAATAAGTATAAGGGTTTTTTTTTTTTTACAGTTAGACCAACTTGGTAGCAAGTAGAATTGATAGCATAAAACAAATTAATTGCAAGTAAAAATGATAATGTGAATAACACTGAGGCAGAAGAAGAGATCAAATTTATTTGAACAGCAAGAAAATAGAAAACTGTTAGAGCATTAAAACAAGTGAAAAACCATATAAAATCTGTCATTAAAAACATACAAATACTGATAAGATAAAGGTTGGTATCACTGGTACTAGCCTCATTAACTGTAAATGTTGTGGGGTACAGTGGACTGTAGAAAGCTTTTTGGATATTTTGGTCACAGCCTGAATTTATCTTGTCTACATGATTAATTTCTGGAAGAGACCTACGGAAACGAACTAGTAGCAAGGATTAAAGAGTTGAAACTGCTGCATAAGGTGAGATTTTATATATAAGCTTTTGTGTCATCGCACCCCATGGAACAAAGCCAGAAACATTCAGTGCAATTCCAAATCCCTTGTGGATTTTGAAGCTTAAATCCTTCTATTTTTGGCCTGCTGTGCAAAGTGTTGTCACAATTAAAAGGTTCCAGAGAAGTATGTCTTACTTCTTCAGCACAGATTATAAAAATATTGCTAGGAAGCAGCTTTAAAAATGAAAAGAGAGAAAACAAGAACCCCTCCTACCACAGGAAATGAAGTAATGGATACTTATGAGCATAGTGATGGCAAAGCTCATCAAAGACGCAGTGCATATATGTAATCACAAAATCTCTCACACCTATGCTGTATCCATCCAGTATGGCTCTAATAAGGTAAATGTATATGAACACTAAAATGATATAAGCCTCTATATTGTTCTGTAACTGACAAATTAACTAGAAGTGTAGGCCCATTTGAAGCGTTCCTAATGTTATCTTTTCTACAGCACATTTTTCAAGCTCAGCTGTCAAGAACACTTGGTAGATGGATATTTTAATCAAGGCCATTCAGCTTCTTGCTCGAAGATCTTGAGAGCGATTGGCTGGGGGTTGTTGCTAAAGTTCATGAGTTATGCTTTCAGGTTACCCTAGATACATCAGAGTGTAAAAGTCCTGAAAGTATCTTCAAGAACAGACATTATTTTCTATATGGAGGACAAAGTTAAGACATCTGTTCTGCACAGGGAGAAAAGTCTAAATTAGGGAGATTTTAAATGGAAGGTAAGCATGACCATTAATACACATACTAGACCTGGTTAAAAACTCTGATACCTTTAGGTAGCACAATGGATAAAATTTGTATTGTTGGAGAATTTCCATACATTTTTTGTTTATTTATTTTAAGTTTTTGTTTTTATTTTAATCCAGGTCTACAGGATATCTGTTTTGAAATGCATCTGTCAAGATGGTTCATGTCTCTTTTATTTCAAAAAAAAAAGGATACATTGTGTAAATACACATTTGTATACCAGTGGCAACGAAGGTGATGCTCTAACTAAAAGAATGGATATTTTGTTACCTGCTGTGGATTTATTGGTTTATAAATCAGGATGCCAAGCAGAGAGCTAGGAGAAAGAATGCACATTTGGATCGTATACATATATATAAGTGTATATATGAGAGTGTGTGTGTTTACATTTATGTATATTTATAAATTTACTTGTTCACAATAATATTAAATGTTCTTATTCTTCATTTACATAAATGGTCTCCATTTTGCATAAAATACAGAAGAATAGACATTCTTAATTTCTGCAGAACAAAATGTTTGAAAGATCACTCAAAAACCTGAAAACCAGTATATATAATTAATTAGAAAGCCTTGTGAACATTTAGTTAATGTTAGAAGTTAAAAACATTCAGAGTCAGCTCATTCCAGTTCTGAGATGCTAGGAAGGGACCAGCTGTTGGTGGTCCACTGAATTATATTCTTCATAAATTTTACACTGAGAGTAATTGTTTTCTGCAGGTCACCCATGTATGTCACTCCTAAGTCATTATCATTAAGCTTCCATCTGAAACAGAATATGAAAAAGGTAGAGAAGAAAATAGAGTTTGCCGAATGAAAGACTTCAGATTTTTGATAGTTCGTCATTTAAAGACAGAACTTGGAAAAGATACTAATCAAAAAATCAGAAAATTAGAGTTAGGAAAAGACTAATAGCTTTTATGAAGAGGTCCCGACAAAGATCTGAAACAGATGACTTGGTGCTCAGTGGATGCATCCTGAGGAGACAATTTGCACTGCTTTACATAAGTGGCAGTAGGAGTAACTGACACTTCTAGAAGGCTTGTGAAGCCTAGGAACTCCATCAGATTTCTGAAAACAAGACTAGTGGTGCTTGCAGGAAGTTAATGTTAGCAGTCTATAAGCCTCTTCCATAGCTTAATTGTTTTGCTGTAAAGAATTATCAGTTACAAGCACCAGCTCTGGTTTCTAATAACTACTAAGGAAAACAGTGTACATCACAAAATGTTATGACCAGTTCCAAAAGCAATATTCCTCATAGCTACAGGTTCTTCAGGTAAGACAAAAAAATAATAATGAAAATAAAAATAGTCCAGTGAGGGGAAAATGGAGTAAGTGTCTGCAAAGAGGATTTGGAGTAAACTAATGTCAGTGGCTTTACCATGAAGTTGCAGTATACTATGGAGAAGGAGGTATGCGGTGCAGCTTATTCCATTTTATTCATTACATGGAACAGAGTCCCTGTCTGATAATTCCCTGGAGAAAGCCTGTAGTAATAGGTAATGATATGCAAAATTATTCACAAAGTTGTTCTGACAGAGGCCTGTGAGATTTCTCATCAGTCCTCAAAGACGGGTAGGAGTAAGCAAGCTGGGAGAGGACTAAATCAGGCAAGTATTATATAGACTCAGTTGCTCCCTTGAACAGCCTGGTTTGGTACTGATCCTTCAGGAAGGATGACAAGCTCCTCTCATTGATCAGATTTCCAGTGAGAGGGCAGAGAGGAATTTGATTTCTCCTTCTGTCAGGTTAAATAGCATTCTTCCTTCCATGCAATCTTGTAAAATTAAAATAATAATAATAATAATATCTGCTATAATTGAAAATAACAGATCTGCAAGTAGTACAAGTCAGATCTACTTATCATGCAGATAGCACATCGTGCTGCTGCACACCCATCTCTCTGTCAAATGATTGGGAACAGTCATACCATGCTGACTAACTAAAGCAGGAGTAAAAGCTGCATAGGTTCTCTGGTAAATCCAAGCAGTTCTTTGCTTCAATACTCCCAAGTAGCAAAATAATTTGGTTTCTATCATTTTTTCCACTGAAAGATTGCCTTTTTTCTGCTTCTTGGGGGGGGGGGGGGGGGGGG
>JAVJGG010000029.1:5485992-5499618 GCA_035590195.1 Aviceda cuculoides
TTTAGCTACCACTTTGACTGCATAACCAGGTTCTCTAGAGAACCGTGTCCACAGTCCTCTAGCCATTCCCCAACACTGTTTGGCTGAGAAGGTTTGACAGGCTGGTAACCCAGGTGCAATTAGATCTATGGAGATACTGGTTGCAGTCATTATGAAATTAGTTCCTTTAACGGTGTAACAGCAAAACTTTGCTCATAGTATGACAGAAGTGTACAAGAATAAAGAGCCAATGCAACTCCAGTGCTGTATGTTTTGAAACATAACACAGACAGTGGCTTTTAAAATGTCTGCCATTGAAAGTAATGGATTTTATTTGCTTTTAAGCTCTGTTGTGGAGGGCAGGAATCAATAATGCTCCTCTCCATTAAATCAAGACTCTTTCTACTTTCTGGTATTCCTTTCAGTATTGCCCATAATTTTATTACTCCACGCTTTTCTCACAAGATTCAGTAACCGACTGGCAAAACTACAGCATTTAGGGAAGTTTTTTGCACTTAGCATCAAGAGATACAGAGTTCTTAAGTTCATTTCATTTGACTCTTGAAAGCTTGCAGTCACCTCATGTCTGTTCAGCATGAAGCTCCAAGGAATTGCACAGATAAAGCTCTAAGAGCAGAGGAAAGCTAAAAGAGGCTTAAAAAAAAAAAACAACCAAGGAGGACTAGAAGGGGATACAGGCAACACAGAAGCAATAGACAGCATAAGCTTCAAGAGGGAAGACTTGGAATCTCATGGTACCCAGAAAAATTAAAAAAGAAAAACAAAAGGTAACATTTTGGTGCTCACCTAACCTTCAAAAGGCAGCCTACAGAGGCACTGAAAAGAATGCTTACAGCTGTGCCTGCCTCTGAGATTTCATCTTGTGTGAAAGGTGTAGATTGAGATAAATAATATTATCCTTTCAGGACCAAGACTCTGCCTATCAATCAGTTAAAAAAAAATAAAACCAAAGTCAAAACAAAAACAACAAAAAAACCAAAACAAAACCAAAACAACAATAAAGAAATTTTAGCAATCCCATGTTTATCATCAATTTGGTTAAACATGTAATTAGCTTTTTTCTTTAATGTTTCAGGCAGTTTCACTCATCTGACTGTTCCTGCTTTTGCTGTCAGACATTCAGCTCTCTTTAATATGAAGTGTCCCCAGGACACCTATCCTTTACCCAGAGTAGACCCAGGATACCTGTCCTTTGGAACATTTAGCCTTTACAGTGTATCTTCCTCTCTGTTGTGGAAAATGAAGCTTGCTCCTTTCTGCGTGTTGCTTTAATATGTTCTGATCAGTAGAATTCATATGTCATTTTCATTTTCAACAGTAGCAGGGCACAGTAAGGTACACAGCTGGTGCCAGGAAACCAGTTTCCCATTACTGTTCTCTGATGGGAGCTTATTAGTGACACTGTGCACTCTTCAACTGAGCCACTGAATTACAATGAGCGTGTAGACCCCAATTCTTCTCCCAGTGTCATCAATGACAAAACACCCACAGACTATACTGAAATGTATGTAAAACAATTTGGCAGTATCAGGACCTTGCCTTTTTAGATTTTATTTTTCTCTTACAGGGAGATATAATACAAAATAAGAATAATAGCCAAAATCTGGACAGGAGTAGTATAATGCTTTTTGTGGGACAAGAATGGCTAAGTGAAGCTTCAGATAAGGTTATGGTCAAGGGCTAGGACCATTAGGCCTGCCATTAGATAGCTCTTCAAATGTGCTTGGAGCCAGACTGTCCCTCTGACATCATAAGTCAAGAGTTGCCCCATCAATAAATACACACTTTCAGAGCATTTTCAATCAAAATAGGACAGAAATTAAGGGAAGAAAAAAAGGAAGAAAGGCAAGAAACCAAATAGTGAACTGGAATTAAAGGAACAGCTTCTAAGAAATCTCATAAATGGTAGATTAAGATTGATTTCTTGTTATATTTGTCTTAAGCAGAACTAAGCTACAAAAATGCCCTTGATTTTGCTCTTTACCCTGCCTTCTTCTTAATAATGTGTAGGTCTTTCCAGTGCATGTTGTACCTCAGCAGTGTTAAAATGTTTCAGACAATGTGACTAGTTCCTACTTTAAACAGAAGTCCATTTCTTAGCAGATGTGGACAGATACTCATTCTGCTCTAAGAAGGCATGAGAACCAGTACTGGCAGAAAACAAGAAGATTGTTACCACAGGATGGTCAAGTCTGTACTTTTGAGTATGTCCCATCAGTTTACAGATTCTCTCAACACCAGGTCTTGCTCTAAACCATGAGAATATGATTCTTAAGAAGTTGTGGAAAATAAAAATAATAACTAAAAAGGCAACACAAGTAGGTCACTTGCAGAATGAAGGATCTAAAACAGAAGGGCCAAAGGTTTCTTATACTGATCTGAAATGAATACATACATCAAAGAACCTACTAAGGCCTGTTGAAACTACAGAGTAGGTCAAATAAAAGAACCTATACTGATAGTGCAGAAAATTGTATCTCCTTGAAACAAACATAATACAAATTGTATGAGGTCTGTGGGGGGAATAAAACAGCTTTGTACTTCTTCTACACTAGTCTCACTTCCTTGAGGCAGTCTTACTTGAAAATGCTTCAGTGGAAGAGAAGTTAACATATACCAAACATATCATGCCAAAATCTTATGAAAAGGCAACATGCCAACATACCAAACTTATGAACACAAATCATACTTCATAAAACATCAATTCATGTAATTTTCAGAAAAGTAGGTGTTTAAGCACATCACCGGTAGCACTCATAATGCCTGGTCTGGCAGGTAATTAGAAACCTTAGTCAGAGAGAAAATTTGCTAACAAGTCTGTGAACTAAAGCCCTGATTAGTTTGTAACACTGACATTAAGAAACAGATCACTGAACTAAGAACTGTTAGTTGTCAACATATTGTTCAACAGAGCTAAAAATAAGAGTGATTTCAGTGTTCGAAATCTGATGTTAGAATCACTAGGGACCTGTAGATAGAAATGTAAGGTAAGACAAAACATTAATCTGATTTGGGATTGAAGGATCTACCATCAGTTCATGAAAATAATGCCATTATGGCTGCAAGTAGAAGAAAAATCAGATGGAATAGTCTTGCAGTCAAATAAGAATTTCAGCATTAAAGCACAATTTATGGGGGTATAGGCTGCCCTTTCCCAAATACTAAACTGGAGAAAAAGAGGCAGATAGACATTCTCACAGAATAGCTTCAGCAATTTGACAAGCATCAACCCCACAATATGCACAATATGAGAATAATAGACTCCCTACTGCTTTACAACAGTTCTGAGGTCCCAGGAACAATCTGTGGACCTTAGAATCATAGAATTATTCTGGTCAGAAGGGATCTCAGGGAGGCCCTAGTGCAGTCTCCTACTCCAAGCAAGGTCAACATTCAATGACTAAGCTTCCCAGAGCTTTGACCACACAGGTCTCAAAAAACCTCCAAGGACCTCGATTCCATAAACTCTCTGGACAACCTGCTCAAATGCTTAATTATCTTCAGGGTGACAAATTTTCCTTATATCGACTGGAATGTTCCCCATTGCAATTTATGATCGCTATCTCTCATTCTCTCCCTGACCTCATTTGCAGTTTAGTAAAGAACTTCATCCCATCTTCTTGATGACCTCCCTGTAAGTATGGGAGTACTGCTGTTAGGTTTCCTCAAAGCCGTCTCTTCTCCAGGCTTAATAAGTCCCGGTTTCTCAGCCTCTCCTCACAGGATAAATGCTACAGCCCCTGACCAGATGAACTTGCTTCCATTTATCAAAACCCTTATTGCACTGGAGCTCCCAAAAGTGAATGCAATATTTCACGTGACCTAGTCAATGGTTTCAGAGGGTAATAGTCATGTCCTTCAATATACTGGCTGCAGTTTTCTGAGGAGGATTATTTCATCCGAGGTACAGGACTTTGCATTTGTCCTTGTTGAATTTCATGAGATTCATATCAGCGCACTTCTTCAGCCTGTTTAAGTCCTTCTGAATGGCTCTTCCCTACCCCCAGTTTGGTATGGTCCCCAGATGTGACAAGGGTGCACCCCATCTCCTCTTCTAGGTTAAAGATATTGAACAGAATAAAAGATATTGGATGGTCCCAGAATGGATCCCTGAGGAATCCTGCTAACTGGAAAAATACAAACCATTAACCACCACACTTTGAGTCTGACAACCCAGCCAGATTTTCATCCATTTAGTAGTCCCCTTACCTAAGACCTCAACATCCTAACTTGGATACAGGGATGCTGTGGGAGACTATGAGGAAAGTCCTGCTATTGCTGAGATGATAAACAACATCCACTGCTCTTGTCTCATCCACAGTCATTTCATCATAAAAAGTCACCAGGTTCATCTGGCAAAACTCACCCTTCATCAGCCTATGTTTGCTATTCCCCAACACCATTTTCACCTTCATGTGCTCAGAAATGGCTTTCTAAAGGCAAAATCTTCCTCCACACAGAAATCTTATAGTGATTAATTATGAAACATTATGCTTTTAAAATCTAGTTGGAATTAAGAATAGGAGATATGGAAGTGCAAAGAAGATTTTAATGCAAATAAACTGAATCGATAATCCTTCTCTCAGAACAAGGTACTTTTCAACACAGCAGCTTGGTGTGGTTTTGTGGTTCTCAAGGTACTGAGAAATGGGGAGCAATTTAAAAGCTACAAAAGATTCCCATCCCTCTTTTCTCCCTTTTAATTTCTTATTTCTTTTTCTCTTTCTGAGTATTCTGTCCTTCTGAAGTAGTATGTTCTTTGGACCAATAAGTCTGGGAACAAGAGAAATAAGTCCAAAGCATGATCTCAAGCTTGAGGGCAGATTCAGAGATGCTACAAATGGATAAACATACCTTTTCAAGCTAAATGTCTGTGTGCTTGAAGCTGCCACAGGGACTGAAAGAAGCCCTTGTTGGCACACCATATACAGGCACAGATAGGCTTTCTTACCAAGGCTTTGTAGAGCTATCTAGGCACTGGAAACGGGTGAGAATTTTGGCACTAAGTTTAATTTGGTCACATCCAGGGTAATTTTTTTTACAGATTGCTGAAGGGACTGAAGTGTAAGTATGAGAATTTTTGTTGATGGCAGATAGTGGGTCTGCATGAGTGCATGTGTGTGTAGATATAAACATAGCATGGAGCAAATACCTACAAAAAGAGAGCACCCTGTATGGAACAGCAACACTCATGTAATTTGAGAAACACACATGTAATGTATAGTTTTTGAATTTAAAAATGTAAAACTGGCAGAATTAGGCACTCTGTTAGTTTAAAACTTAAAAGCACTTTTATCTGGGCTTGCCTGCACTAAAATTTTGATTCTCCGCCATCCCTTTAGTAATGGAGTAGGTGAAGTTCCACAAAAATTTTAATAGATTATGCTTGTAAGTAATCCCCAGGTGTATTTTTTTGACAACTTTTCGTTGACAGATCCAAGCCATGGGGCACAGGCAGTCATGGAGCTATCACAGCCTGATGAGGAGTTAAGGAGGTGCTGCCTCCCTCAGATGGGGTTGGTTGTCTTGGGGCTCCCTATACACTTTCCTTACAGTTTTCCTGACCACCTTGAGAGGCAGTGATGAGTGACACCAGCCCACTCTGTCCTCCCCTGTGCTGAAATAGACTCTGGTTTTCAGTCTGACTTTAACATGCTCCATTGAATTTCAGTAAACAAGTCTGTTTATGAGTCTGGCAAACCTAGAGAACAGTTTAAAACTATGCTCAAAGAAATTTATTCCCAGTCAGCCTATCATATGTCAGGGAGCCCCATATATGACTCCCAAGTCTCCATTTAATCCTTATCTCTTGAGTCCATGTATCTCAGAAGTACTCTTCTCTGTACTCTGGACTATTTTGCAGAGAAAACGATAAAAAAAAAAAAAGAAAAGAAAAGAGTTTTATCAATGCCTTTTACTCTCCCAATGGTCCTTTCAGTTATGAATTGCTCTTTCCCTCTTTTTATGTTGCTCTTATCCAGCCATGTAGCTGATAGTCCAGTTTCTTCCTGTAACCTCTCCCATGCTGCCTGTATCTTTTTCCCTCAGGGATATTACTGTTCTTTCTATTGCTTGCTGCTTTCCTGCATTGCTCTTCCACCCACAACATCCTCCATTTGCAAGAGGTTTGGCGTTGCTCAACATATGCTCATATATGCATGGGACTTCACATGATTGCTGGACTGAGAAACTCAAATATGCTTAGTAGATATGCTCCAGATCAAATCTTTATAAAATATGCTGATCCCACATACACCATCTACAACAAGAAAGGAATATCAGACTAGCAGCAGGAGCAATGGCAAAGAAAGGTTTCTCCATTTCAGTCACTTCTGAATACATCTTAAAAAAGATATTAATTTTGTGGTTTGGATATTTTCAATAGCCACAGAAATATTACTGCCACAACTCCATTGCAGCTCCCTTGAATTCATGACTTCTATTGCTGGAATTAATGCTACAAAAGAAAATGCAAAGGCTAACCAAATAGACCTTTAGATATTAGCACTTCTCTATATTTGATCTTTTCTGAAAATGAATTGTCAGTAATTTCTCATTTTCAATAACTGATTTTCATCTGGAGAGTCCTTCAGATAAGACATAATACTGTTACAAATGTGCACTGCATAAAGTCAGACTGAGTTTCCAAATTTCCCTTTGTCTCTTAGAAACAACTTTCCTTAATGTTGAGGGAAACATATCATTAGCAGTACCTGGATTCAAAACTGTGTGGCATTTTTAAACTCGTGTTCACAGAAACAACTGGATGGAAGTAGGACCTTACATTTACCTCCAGCTTTTGTTTATTTTGTATTTGTTTCTTTGTCAAGAATAGTCCAGTATTAGCGATAATAACGTATGAGTACACACAAAAATATTATTAGTTCACATATGGAAGTCACATCTAGTATCTTGTTTTTTTTCTTGTAAGACAGAAAACTAAATATCTCAGGATAAATAAAAATTTGCATGATGTAAGAAAATGAAAGTGAACAAGCTGGTTCAGTACTTTAACTTGGTATTTCAACTAGACTGAGTTGTAATTTCAAAATTTATTAATATAGTACATCTGGAAAAAGAAATACAATTTGTTGCTTTTTTAAAATGTATTTTCTATATCTTAATTCCAAAATACCATAGCTTTATGTTGGATTTTATTCTTTGCTGATATACACAGTAGCAAGAACAGAACTACAGTTTTGAAATATCTCTATAAGTAATTAAGATATCAAAAATATAAAGAAAAAGAACAGATATAAACTAAGTGAAATAACAGTAGCATGATATTTCCATAGAAATAGGTGCTGTGACTGTAGGAATATAGTTTGGAAACAATGCTGTTTTAATTACTTTGCAAACTGTAGATCTACCACATAGGCTGGAAACTTGCCCTTACTAATGATCCAAGATGAAGAAGATAATCTAGGCTGTGAAGCAGAGTTAATCATGTGAGTGTTACTAAACCATATTGACTGCGTAGAGGAGATGGACTAGCTGAACTTCAGGAAGGCTTTTATCTTTATTATGAAAAGGCAACAAACACCCTGGCTAGCTGTATACATGTCTAAGCAGACAGGATGCTTGACCCACCCGTCAAATGGCAAATGTATCTTTTGAAATCACTGAATACCGATTTACATGATGAGACAAAAGTATAACATTGTTCCATCAGAGGCAGTAATGTCTCCAGGTCCAGAAAATGAAATCCATTTTCTTACCAACATTCCCTAATGCGTGATATCAGAAATAACCAAGGCAGTAACTAAGTAAAGTAAACCCCAAGCATCTTTTAGAAAGGAGGTTTCTGAAGAATTTCCAACTATTGTGCTTTGGAGTTGGAGCACAAAAGGGACTGAAATATAGTAGGCAGGAAAATCCCTATAAGCGTAAAGAATTATTTGAGCTGTGTAAGCCTGTGGCTCAAGGAAAGTTTTTGTCTTGATAAAACACTAAGAGCAGACCGAGATCATTGACCTTTGAATGCACATTGTGTGAATTAGAATATTAAAACCCAATAAATTTTGTCGGAGGCACTGTCAATTTCCTAAAATCCTGACCAAAATGAAGTTATTGTGTGGAACAGACTTGACTTTGCAAAGATTAGAACTTATCTAGGGTGAGGAAAGGGAGTTGCAACTATCAGTTACAATTGAAAATGCTTGCTGCAGTGAAAGAACTCAAATACCAAGTTTATACCAAAGTAAATGTCTCACAGGCAAGCCAGAATCAAAACCAAATCTAAAGAACAATTTTGTTAAGAAAACTTCAGAGGCTTTTATTTTATATACCAAAATCTGGTGTCACGGATTTAGCATAAGCAACTATTTTGTAGAAAGGTGTATTTCCTATTCACATATGTTAAACCCAAAAATGTTAAAACATATTCATAGACCCATAGCCTGGCAAAACCCCCTCTAATTCTAGGCCATTATATTCCAGGTCATTATTGTGAAATCTTTTATTAAAGCATAGAAACAGAAATTCTGTTATAGATTGGTCTGTTGTAGCAGCACAAATAATCAATAAGTTAATATTAGAGACAAACAATACACCACCAAGGTGTAAAGTTATACACAGAACGTGAGCTCGCTCTAGTCTGTCATGAATTCTGCTGCCTTAATTTGGGTGGAGCAATGTGAAAATTTGATTCAGTCAGAGCATTTTGGTTATATGTGAACAAATAAAAACCTTATTGTTGACATAAAGCCATCCAGGGAAAGGTACAAGTCTGATATGGCAGAAATGGGGGACTCCGCAACTTATCTTATTGCTTTTTTCCTTTCTGGAATGTTTGTCAGAATATCTTCATTTTCATATTTAGGTAGTTTGTCATCTAACAAGGATACATTTTTTTATTGATACAGTACTGCATCAGACAGATTTTTTTTCCATTGTTTTATGTCCTTTTGGAGGGGGAGGGGAATTATGAAATGTCTATTATACTTGAAGTAATCAGAGCCTTAGTGCTATAAAACGTTCCACAAAAAATGAGAGGCACATTTTCACGTAGTGCCACAGAGTGTGTTCTTCCTCTAGAAAGAAAAGTAGATGCATGCAAGATCCCCTCATGTCATTACTGTACCCTTTACAGAAAGAAACAAGAACTGATAAGCACGTGCACATATGTGAGTATGAAACACAGGAAGTTCACTGTGCTCCTGTTGAAGAGCAAATTTTAGCCCTGGTGGTCAGGTAGAGAATATAGGTTATGTATCATAAAATCATAGAATGGTTTGGGTTGAAAGGGACTTTTAAAAGTCATCTAGTCCAACTCTCCCTGCAATGAGCAGCAACATCATCAGCTAGATCAGGTTGCTCAGAGCCCCGTCCAACCTGACCTTGAATGTTTCCAGGGATGGGGCATCTACCACCTCTGTGGGCAACCTGTTCCAGTGTTTCACCATCCTCATTGTAAAAAATGTCTTCCTTATGTGTAGTGTAAATCTATCCTCTTTTAGTTTAAAACCATTACCCCTTGTCTTATTGCTACAGGCCCTGCTAAAAAGTTTGTCCCCATATCTATATTCATAGTGCAAAAGATAGTACTGAAGACTTAGAGATATTAAAAAAAATTATTGTTACAGACTTCTATATGCTACTAAAATATATGTATTTCATAATGTCTTATTAAACTTACTATACTGCAGAAAATGTAAAAACCAGAGGTAACATCTCATTTTTATCACATTTTCGTTGAGAGAAATAATAGAATCATAGAATGGTTTGGGTTGGAATGGACCTTAAAGATCATCTAGTTCCAACCCCCCTGCCATGTACAGGGACACCTTCCAGTAGACCAGTTTCCTCAAAGCCCCATCCAACCTGGCCTTGAACACTTACAGGGATGGGGCATTCACAACTTCTCTGGGCAACGTGTTTCAGTGTCTCACCACCCTCACAGTAAAGAATTTCTTCCTAATATGTAATCTAAATCTACCCTCTCTCAGTTTAAAACCTCTCATCCTGCTGCTACAGAGTCCCTCCCCATCTTTCCTGTAGGCCCCCTCTAGGTACTGGAAGGCTGCAATAAGGTCTTCCTGGAGCTTCCTCTTCTCCAGGCTGAACAACCCCAACTCTCTCAGCCTGTCTTAATAGGAGAGGTGCTCCAGCCCTCTGATCATCTTCGTGGCCCTCCTCTGGACTCGCTCCAGCAGGTCCATGTCCTTCTTATGTTGGGGGCCCTAGAGCTGAATGCAGTGCTCCAGGTGAGACTTTACAAGAATGAAGTAGAGGGGCAGAATCACCTTCCTCAACCTGCTGGTCACACTTCTTTTGATGCAGCCCAGGATATGTTGACTTTCAGGGCTACAAAGGCACATTGCCAGGTCATGCTGACCTTCTTGTCAACCAACACCCCCAAGCCCTTCTCCTCAGGGCTGCTCTCAATCCACCCATCGCCCAGGCTGTATTTGTGCTTGGGATTGCCCTGACCAATATGCAGTACCTTGCACTTGGCCTTGTTGAACTTCATGAGGTTTACATGGGCCCACCTCTTAAGCCTCTGTGTCAAGGTCAAGGTCTTGTCAAGGACCCTCTGTGTGGCATCCCTTCCCTCCAACGTGTCAACCACACCACACAGCTTAGTGTCATCGGCAAACTTGCTGAGGGTGCACTCGATCCCACTGTCCATGTTGCTGACAAAGATCTTAAACAGCGCTGGTCCCAATACTGACTCCTGAGGAAAACCACTTGTCACTGGTGTCCACTTGGACATCGAGTCGTTGACCGCAATTCTTTGAGTGTGACCATCCAGCTAATTCCTTATCCATCAAGTGGTTCATCCGTCAAATCCATGTCTCTCCGATTTAGAGACAAGGATGTTGTGTGGGACAATGTCAAATGGTTTGCACAGGTTGAGGTAGATGACATCTGTTGTTCTTCCCTTATCTACCAATGCTGAAACCCCAGCATAGAAGGCCACCAAATTTGTCAGGCACAATTTGCCCTTAGTGAAGCCATGTTGATTGTCATCAATCACATCCTTCTTTTCCATATGCCTTATTATAGTTTCTAGGAGGATCTGTTCCATGATCTTGCCAGGCACAGAGGTGAGACTGAGTGACCTGTAGTTTCCTGGGTCTTTCTTTTTTCCCTTTTTAAAAATAAGGGTTATTATTCCCCTTTTCCAGTCAGCAGGACCTTCCACAGACTGCCAAGTCTTCTCAAATGTGATGGATAGTGTCTTAGCCACTTCATCCACCAGTTCCCTCAGGACCCACAGATGCATTTCATCAGGTCCCACAGACTTGTGCATCTTTAGGTTCCTTAGATGGTCTGAAATATGATCTTCTCCTATGGTGGGCAGTTCTTCATTCACCCAGTCCCTGCCATTGCCTTTTGCAACTTGGTCAGTGTGGCTGGACCACTTGCCAGTGAAGACTTAGGCAAAAAAGTCATTGAGTACCTCAGCCTTCTCCATGTCCCAGTTAACCAGGTCTACCATTTCCTTCCGGACAGGGCCCACATTTTCCCTAGTCTTCCTTTTATCACTGACGTACCTACAGAAGCTTTTCTTGTTGCCCTTGACATCCCTGGCCAGATTTAATTCTATCAGGGTTTTGGCTTTCCTAGCCTGATCCCTGGCTGCTTGGACAATTTCTCTGCATTCCTCCCAGGCTACCTGTCCTTGCTTCCACCCTCTGTAAGATTTCTTTCTGTGTGATTTCATCCAGGAGCTCCTTGTTCATCCACGTAGGCCTCCTGGCATTTTTACCTGACTTACTCTTTGTTGGGATGCATCGTTCCTGAGCCTGGAGGAGGTCATCCTTGAATATTAACCAGCTTTCTTGGGTGCCTCTGCCCTCCAGGGCTGTATCCCATGGTACTCTACCAAGAAGATCCCTGAAGAGGCCAAAGTCTGCTCTCCTGAAGTCCAAGGTAGGGAGCTTGCTGTGCACCCTCCTTGCTGCCCTAAGGATCTTGAACTCCACCATTTCATTGTCACCACAAACAAGGCTGCCTTTGAGCTTCAAATTCGCCACCAGCCCTTTTTGTTGGTGAGCACAAGGTCCAGCATAGCACCTCTCCTCATTGCCTCCTCTATCAGTTGGAGAAGAAAGTTGTCATCAATGCATTCCAGGAACCTCCTGGATTACTTATACCCTGCCACGTTGCCCCTCCAATAGATATCGGCATAGTTGAAGTCCCCCATGAGGACCACGGCTTGTGAACATGAGGCTGCTATCTATAGAGGGCCTCATCTGCTCAGTCTTCCTGAAAGAGTGGCCTGTGCTTGAGTTCAACAGTGCTTGTAGGACTAATGAATAAGTCTGGAATCACCTGTAAACCCAGGTGATAATAAAATAGCAATATCAATATCCATGGAGTAAGATTTTATCCTTAAATCAAAACCCAGAAAATCTAAAGTAGGGGATAAGTGATAAATATATACTGTTGTGAGAGGTGGAAAGTGAAGGGAAAGAGCACAAGAAGATATTCTGGAATGGAAAGAATTATAACAGTGCAGAAATTTTCCTCGTGAAGGCATTTGATGTTGCTCTTAGTTGAATAAGATGAGAGATCTTGAAATTGATAAAGCATCCCAGTCACAGTCTTATTTATGGTCCTCTGATAACCTTGCATGGCTAGATCCTGCAATTTTTTCAGTCTCTTTGAAGTGTCATTAATGGCCATCAGTTTTTGTACATCCAGACATCAGTGAATAGTGACCCAGAGAACACAATCTATATTCCTTTCTCCAGATCACCAGATCACCATTTAGGATTTTTCCCCTCTTACAGGGGGTCTGGTATCTAATTTTATAAAGAATATCTACAATATGTGTGCATTTGGGTAAAAGTTGCAGTAGGCAAGCTGTATCCACATTGGCTACTGAGTTTGCACAGTCCAGAAAGGTTTAAGTAAGAAGGCAACAGAGCAGCAAGAGTATATGTTTAGAATAATGATAAAGAGATTGAAATAATGAATGCACATTTTTATCAGTGTTTTTTTCTGATATATCTAAATGTTGAAGAATATTGAGAAAATCTGATGCAACATATTAAATTTCCCATTTTATAAAGTTATTTAAATACATCTACCAAATATAAGTATATTAGCATGTGTGGTGGGTTGACCCTGGCTGGATGCCAGGTGCCCACCAAAGTCACTCTAACACTTCCCTCCTCAGCTGGACAGGGGAGAGAAAATACAATGAAAAGCTTGTGGGTCAAGATAAGGTCAGGGAGAGATCATTCAGCAATTACCATCATGGGCAAAACAGACTCCACTTGGGGAAATTAATTTAATTTATTACATATCAGATCAGTGTAGAGTAATATAAACCCAAATGTTAAAACACCTTCCCTCCAACCTTCCCTTCCTCCTGGGCACAACTTGGCCTCCAAATTCTCTACCTCCTCCCCTGCAGTAGCACAAGGGGACAGGGAATGTGGGTTGGGGTCAGTTCATCACACGTTGTATCTGCTGCTCCTTCCTCCTCAGGGGGAGGATTCCTCACATTCTTCCCCTGCTCCAGCGTGGGTCCCTTCTATGGCATACAGTCCTTCAGGCACAGACTGCTCCAGCCTGGGTCCCCTGCAGGGTCACAAGTCCTGCCAGAAAACCTGCTCCAACGTGGGCTCCTCTCTCCACAGATCCGCAGGTCCTGCCAGGAGCCTGCTCCAG
>JAVJGG010000029.1:5499718-5512276 GCA_035590195.1 Aviceda cuculoides
AGTCCTGCCAGAAAACCTGCTCCAACGTGGGCTCCTCTCTCCACAGATCCGCAGGTCCTGCCAGGAGCCTGCTCCAGCGTGGGCTTCCCATAGGGTCACAGCCTCCTTTGGGCACCCACTTGTGCCGGTGTGGGGTCCTCCATGGGCTACAGGTGGAGATCTGCTCCACCGTGGACCTCCTTGGGCTGCAGGGGGAGGGGGACAGCCTGCCTCACCATGGTCTTCCCCATGGGCTGCAGGGGAATCTCCACTCCGTCGCCTGGAGCATCTCCTCCACCTCCTTCTTCACTGACCTGGGGGTCTGCAGGGATGTTTCTCTCACACGTTCTCACTCCTCTCCAGCTGAAGTTTCTGTTGCACAGCAACTATTTCCCCTTCTTAGATACGTTATCCTGGAAGCACTACCACTGTCACTGATGGGCTCAGCCTTGGCCTTGGTGGGTCCATCTTGGAGCCAGCTGGCATTGGCTCTGTCAGACATGGGGGAAACTTCTAGCAGCTTCTAACAGAAGCCACCCCTGTAGCTCCCTCGCTACCAAAACCTTGCCATGCAAATCCAACACAGCATGTAAGAGGTTAATATCTTTACAGTGGAAAGAAAAAATTGTGATATGATACTTTACAGAAAATAAAAATATTTTCCAAAATGTAAATAGTATAAAAATGAAAATCCATATCCTTTTACTTATTTGAAATACAGGAATTACAGCATATTGATAAAATAGCATGGTATAAAGCAATGACTTTTCATGTGACTGAAAAAGGAGTTAATAACAGTTTAATCCAGAGATGTCACGAGAGGTTCAAAAGTCTCTTAGGAGGGTAGCTATTGATTAAAAGACAAATGGTCTCCAATCCTGCAAACTCAGTGTGTGGGAAGGCTGAACTGGAGAACGTTAAAACGTGATGTCTTGTTCAATTTTATACATATATATAGTGCCTACAGATTTCACATTTAAATAAGTTAACGCCCAAGTAGCTCTTATTTAATTTTTTCATTCTTTGCTTTAAGTGGTTTCTAGAAGAGAAAAGGAAATTTGACAAGAGTTCCAAGAGATTTTTATTCTACATAGACGTTTATGCCATCATGTTCAATTGTGCTTTCACTGTAGCAGCATAACTGGGACCAGATAACTTAAGTTCTTTGCCACAGAGACCAGTATCCCATGTTCTGAATGAAAGGTATGGTATGGATAAAGCAAGAGCACTAAACTCTAGAGGTTGAGACAGCATTGCATCCCTCCAGTGATATCTGTAGGGAAAATGAGCAGTTCATCAGAGCACTCCATCAAAGTTCCTCTGCATATTAGTGGTGGCATATTGGTCTGCCCTTCATGACCAGAACTTCTTGTTATTCGTATGTCTGACAGACAAAACAAGTGTTTTACCATGCTTTTATTAGTAGTTGAGCAACGCAGAGCTGATATTTTAGATAGCATGAGATACTTGGCTAAAAACTAACTCTCACGCATGCAAGTATTTTTTGTTGCCTTTTAGACTTAGTAGAGTTGATTAAATTAGTCTTTGCAAAGTAGCTAAAATTCCTTTTTTTTTTTTTTTTGTCCACAGTGCACAGATCAGCAAAGTTCAGTTCTGCAGTAGCTTCAGGGCAGTTCCCTGAGTATGGCTCTTCCTAAAGAATCAAGATCAAGCAAGATCCTTGGCCACAATACCAGGTGTCTTTGATCACATTAGCTATCCACACAGCACCAGTCAGGCTGACTCTCTGCCACTGCCAAATGCACAAATTCAGAAATGCCCAAACAAGCATAATGCTGTCAACCAGGAAGAGAAATGAGAGGAATCTCCTTCCCCCTTCTCCCTCTCACTCTGTTTCCTGCATTGCTTCTCATTCCTACAGCAGCTGCGAGAGCAGAGCTTGGAGGAGTAGATCAGTGGAGCCTATGAGGCCCTGGGTGCTTTAATTCATGTCCAGAACGGGTTCCAAAAATGTGTGTGATGGAGCAGATCTGGCAGCCACTAATGCACTTACATGCTTTCAGACATTTTGAGTGCATGTGAAATGAGCACAAGGCTGTTTCTAACTGGCCTAATAAGTAAATACAAAAGTCCGGCTACCATGGATTGACTTTCACTCCTCATGGTTGGCGTGAGCTGGTTATGTTACATGACATTGTTGTTGTCTCTGCATCCTATGGACCTAAGACACAAATAGTAATTTTTGTGTGGTTTTTATCACTTCAAGTGACTGCAAGAATGTGGCAGACTAGTGCTTTATAGCACCAATTTGAATATGTAGCATCATTCAAGATGTGAACAATGACAAATCCTGCCGGAAAAGTTTTAGAAAACTGTTCAAGCAGCCCAGTATGGTGCTACTTCACTAGTATCACCTTTTGGAAGAAGTTCTTGTAGAGAGCTACAGTCATGCCAAGAGTCATGCCTGAGTTTTGTTATGAAGACACCTCGTTGAAGTGGTGTAAACAAGAGCCCTGGATGAACAAAATAAGCAGTTTGGATGAGCTGGCATGCAGTGTCCAAGCTTGCCCCACTTTCCTTTTTTTTAAATTTTATTTTATCTTTTGTTTAGCCAGGTAGGTATATAAAGAAGATATATTTGTTGTACTTAGGAATGTAATTATACTACTACCACTGATTTTCTGTCCAGAGCTCGCTCTTATTTTACCCATGCCTGATGCAGGCTGTGCCTTCCAGGAACCATGCAAAAGTTTAAGAATCTCTGGACTTGTTCGTTGTAAAATGTTTCCAACTCCACATGGAATTTGGAATTAAATTAATTGTGCCAGAGCAAATCTACATGATCCCCCACTAGTCAGCACTAGATGAAGAGTCGGCATGTCACCGTGAGGCACACGAAGAATCAAGGAGTCAGTGTTGAATTTTTTGGCTTAAACTTGAATTTAGGATTGATCTTTAAAGTCAGAAGATAACCACCTAGAGTTACAGTGAACCGACAAGTTGAGTGGATATTTTTGAGTGAGATCCAAAGCATTTTGTGGTAGTAGTTTCCTGAAAATCTTGAAGGCTAAAATAAAGCAACAGGAAACTTTAGATAATTTTCTGGCTGGAGAAACTGTTTTTCAGAATTATAGTATATCCTAATTTCCCCTTAGTATATTTTAGCTCACCCTTTTGAAACTTTTCCTCATAGAAGTTAGTATCTGTATCTATCTTAACTCATTTAAATGTAGGCATAAGGATTTACTACTTTTGTGCTTGTCCAACTGGACAACTGAGCATTTGTGTAAAGGTGTGCTGCTGTTCATCTGTGTAAATTCTGCTGTGATCTTTAGCAACAGAAGATTGGGGCTGACTCAGCAATTCATGCAAAAGCCATTGAGGTCTAAAGGGGGCTCCCTGGTATTATGACGCATAAAGCACCCTCATCCTTTAGGAACATCAGTGGATGCTGAAAACGTTGTTCAGTCCACAACTGTCATAATCAGGGTCTTATCCTGATAGTACCCTACCCAAACAATTCAGAGAACTGCTTCTTTTCATTGTCTGCATTATCAGTGGATTTTATCAGACAAAACTAAAACACCTTCCTCCCATTGTTCCCTCTTCTCAGGCTCAACTTCACTCCTTTGCTCCTGACTGTTCTACCTCCTCCCCCTGAGAGGTGCATGGGGATGGGGAATGGGGGCTGCAGTTGGTTCATAACATTTAGTCTCTGCCCTTACTTCCTCCTCATGCTCTACCCCTGCTCCAGCGTGTGGTCCCTCCCATGGCATACAGTCCTTCATCAACTGCTCCAATGTTGGTCCTTCCCACAGGCTCCAGTTCTTCAAGAACTGCTCCAGCATGCATCCTTTCCACAAGGTACAGTCCTTCAGAAACAGACTGCTCCAGTGTGGGTCCCCCACAGGCCCACAGATCCTGCCAGAAAACCTGCTCCAGCGTGGGCTCCTCTCCATGGGCCACAGCTCCTACCAGAATTCTGCTCTGGTGTAGGTTCTCTGTGGGCTGCAGCTTCCTTCAGGGCACATCTACCTGCTCCACCATGGGGTCCTCCATAAGCTGCAGTGTGAGTATCTGCTCCAGCGTGGCCCTCCATGGGCTGCAGGGGAGAGCCTGCTTCACCATGGTCTTCACAGTGGGCTGCAGGGAATCTGCTTTTGTGCCTGGAGCACCTCCTCCCCCTCCTTCCTTACTGACCTTGGTGTCTGCAGGGTTGTTTCTTTCACATTTGTCCTACTTCTCTCTCTTTCACAGCTTCTGTGTAGCATTTTTTACCACTTCTTAAATATGTTATCCCAGAAGTGCCACCAGTGTCACTGAGGGGCTTAGCTTTGGGCAGCAACAGGTCCATTTTGGAGCTGGCTGGAAGCATCTCTGTCTGACATGGGGGCAACTCCTGGTCTTTTCTCACAGAAGCTACTCACACCAGCCCCCCACTACCAAAACCTTGCCACGTAAACCCAATACACACACATATATGAGAGAGGAAAGGGAAAAAAAATCATTTGTAGTGTTAATTCAGCATATAAATAATTTTCTTAATGTAATTTCAAGTATAGGCTGATGCTATTCCACTAATGAGCTTAATTCAGTTTTATTTTTGTACAGTCTTAACACTATAAAATGATTTCTTTCCTGTCAGTCTTGCTCTCATAACTTATTATTACACTTGCATTTGTTATGTTATGAATTGTTCCCATGGCTGTAAAAGTAAGATATTTCATTCACTTTGACTCCAGTTTTTTCTATTAAACTTGAATCACTTACTTTTATTGTTGAAGTACTGCAAAATTAAACTGCATTATGAAAATGCAATAACATACTCTGTATGTTATTGGTTCATATCTGTTTCATTTTTAGCCACTGCTGAATAACAATTGCATAATATCACTTTTCATTACAAGTAGTCTTTATTAACCTTTGAGAACTATTTTTATCCACTGAGATTCCAAATGTTTGATAGCAACACTTGCTTTGATTTTAATTTATTTTATTTGTAGAAGAGCTGAGATAGCAACAATGGTCAAATGTAGTAAACTTAGAGTGATTTTTTTCCATAGGTGTATTATTTCCACCTCCACTTTCAGCTGTAATATGCTGTTTTATCACAGAGAAAGATGAAATATTGTGTAACAGCCTGATAGTTTGTTTCATTAGATGTCTGATCCTTTTCATGCCAGTATCAGTGGAGATGCTACTGTTCACATTAGTGCAAAAGGAGAAAGACGCCTGTGCATACAACTTTGAGTTAAACTGAAAATCAAATTACTAAAAGATAGAGATTTTACACACCTGTTTTAGAAACTGTGTATATCTGATAATCTACCTAAAACCCAGAATATGTGTTCATTGCACCGTGCTTGTAAGTTAAACTTAATATAAATAAATCAATTTTGGCACGTATCAACTTCAACAGAAGTCACAAAACTACTGTAAATCCCCATAGGTGTTGCATATTTGCAGTCAAAGAGATGACAAATGTGAAGTGATTTGGCCAAATATAATCTTTCAACACATATATTATTTTGCTTGCCAAAAATCACTCAATTTATACAAATGGTTTAATTGGAAATTAAATTAGTTTAATGATGCTTTATTACTATAAGTGTGATCTTTAGGCTACTGCAGAGTTAAGAAAAGGTGCATGAGATGTAGCTAATCCTAATATGATTAAGTATTATAATTTAATT
Organism: Aviceda cuculoides; assembly: GCA_035590195.1. Classification (NCBI taxonomy): domain Eukaryota; kingdom Metazoa; phylum Chordata; class Aves; order Accipitriformes; family Accipitridae; genus Aviceda; species Aviceda cuculoides. Next base: position 5,505,352 of record JAVJGG010000029.1, read on the forward strand.
TATGGACTGCATTGCTTTTCTTAGACATTAAGCATCACAAATCTCTCCGGAGTCTTACAAAAGACTTAGAAAAAGTTTGCCATTCTCCTTTTTATCTTCAGGTGATTTAGAACGTTTAAGACACAATGTTTCTTAACTCCCGTAGCAAAATTGGAGCTACTTAATCAGCAGGTCAATACACTTACCATTCTATGAAAATCAGGTTACATTCTGATTTTAGTCCATAAGCCCCAGGAATCACTTATGTATAAGTGAGGAGAACATCAGTATAATTTGTTTACCTAAGTTAAAATATCAGGGATCAACTTCAGTGATCCATCAGGAAAAACACAGAACAAGCAAAGAATGTGGGCAATTATCATTCTTTACTTTCTCTGACAAACTGGACAAACCAACATTAGTGGCTCCCCGTGGTCTAGTAGAGTGAGAAAGGATCTCATGGGCAGTAGGTTGTGTGGGGACCACATGATCTACTTTTTCAGCTATAACAAGCAAGCAAACAAAAACCAGCAACAGGGCCTTTATCTGCATGTCTGGGGTAGGTAATTTCCTTTATGAGATGACAACTTAATGAAAAAAAAATGGTATTTCAGGAAGATAACTTGAAAGAACATAATCTCAAATGACTCATTCTTCTCAAGGTATTTCATAAGCAACGGCAAGGGGAAATATCTCACGCTCTTTCCCAGACTCTTTCTATGTCTGGGCAAAACTACTTTATAAATTAACCTTCCAGTTAAATTAAAGAGCGTGAAATACACACCTAGCAAAACCTAATAACGCTCCCATGGCAGCTCATTCACTCATTTGAAACACATACATTGGTCCTATTCCTTTGTTACCAACGAAAGGTGGCTTGTGCTGTTCCAACATTATAGGAAGTGTACTGTCTAAGAAGAAAAATTTTTTTCTCTCAGCAATAAAGTTCTTTGCCCTTCTTGAAAATTTCCTGTTGTGTATATATATATATATATATTTCCCTTTATACTAGAGAGGCTATATAACACTAAATTCAGTGTATCCAATTTGTAAAAGTAGGATATTTTATACAGGCTTCATATGGTGTAGTTAAAAATGTCCAGACCCACATATGGATTAAAAAAAAAAGTTAATTTAATTTCTGATGGATTAGTGTAAGAGGGAAAAGGAAAGAGTTGAATTTCTATTCTGTTTTTAACAGCTAAACTTTTTTTTTCTTTTTCTTTTTAATAATGCTTATAATATCTGTGATTTGATGAACTCTGGATTTTTTTCTTTTCCAATTTGAGTGTCTAGATAAAAGAACTTTTCTCATGTATATATAACTTTATAAATTGGAGGTTTAGTAGAGCAGAGCAAGTGAGAAGGAAAAGGAGGCAGAGAAGAAAAGAATGAGTCGTGAGGGACTATGTAACTGAAAAGTTAAAGATGGAATTATAGCCTATTAAAAACCTACTTGATACCTTGCAGAAGAGCACCCTGTATCCACAAAATGAAAAGGAAAAAATGGAAACCAAGGATGAGTGCAGTGTGACTGAAGATAGGATTAATTGATGAACTAAATGGCATAGTAACTTTCAGAATCAGCTGTATATTGACAAATTAGTCAGTTTTCCAGTTCTGTTATCACCATTTCTTGAGTCCTTCATCTAGCAATCCCAATTTGACTTACACTGATTCCTGAACTCATTGCAATGGTTTTCCAGTCACTGTGACCATATCTTAAGAAGCATTAATTGAAAAAAGGATGGGTAGGATTTGGGCAGGAAATGGAGAATTATTTTTTATTTTGTTTGGCGGTAGGAAAATAAATAAAACTAGATGATAATAGGAGCAGCTGCTCTTTTTACACAATTTGAGAGTTCTGAAATTTAAATCTAAGTGATTTAAATTGTATATGGTTTTAAATTCACAGATAGGAGCTCAATATAAATTGTTACAAATTTGCTAATAAAGCTAAATATACAATTGCATTCCTAAACTAGTGAAAATGCAAATGATCTCATCTGTATCTTCTGTAACTATTTTTTTAAGTAGCTCTGGGCTGCTGTATGCCACCTAGTATCAGTACATAAGAAAGCAGAAAATAGTAGATGCAAATATATAGCATTTACCTATTTCTTCTTTTTTTCCCTGATGCCAACACTCCTGGAGGCTTTCAAAAGGTCAAATTAAGTTAGAAAACAGCAGTGGGAAGCAAAATACTAATAAAGAATTATCTAATGATTTCATGACTGCTTTCTGAAAATTTTATTAAAAAGAAACTTTATCTAGATAAAATATTGAACTACTCTCATGATGAAAGAAATCACCACCTGGCACAGTTTAAATGGACATTATCCTGCAGTTCAAATTAACATCCAGAAGAAAATATTCTGAGCACTGATTGATTCATGAAAGTCTTATTATGGTAAAATTTACCATAATATTGACTACTTAACTATAGTGAAATATTTTGAAAATTAGAATCCATAATATGTTCTTGACAATCACTGTTTTTGTGGTGGTAGTGGGTTAGCTATTTTCATTCTTAATAAAAATAAAATGATTGAAAATCAGTATTCCTATAAAATAAAGTAAGTTGGATGATTTTCATGCTGTCAGACATACAGTATGGTTTGGATTTTTTTTTTTTTTTCGCTAAATGGGAATCCCTGCTGATGTTCAGTAAGAAGGTACTAGATATGAACCTACTCTTAGAGCTTTTTGAGAACATCTGCAGGCTCCACATGAGCTGATTCATCGGATCACAGTTCATTTCAGTTCTTCACATTGACCTGTGCACGCTATATAGATATGTTGACTTTAATGGACAAGTGAGCTGCAGTTAGCTATCTGGTCTTTCATTCTGAATATTTTCATTCATGCTAGTCCTCCTCAATTAAAAATTAACCAACAACAAAAAATATTGAGAAATCCCAGAGCAAGCTGCAGTTATTTTATTGTTGTGGACATGTCCTGAAATGAAGTTTCTTACAGCAAAACTCATCTTTTAATGAAAAATTTCATTTGTCCTAATTCACTGAGTAGAAAGCTAAAAGTAATTATCTACTGATTATTACAGAAGTAGCTGGCAAATCTATAGCTACAAGAGTGTCAGTTTTTCCATTATAAACCCTGTTATTCTAGGTTCTGAAAATTTGCTGACTATTGAAACTTGGCACAAATGTTAGAAGATTAGACACAACCTCTCTGAAAAGAAATTTTGGTGTCCAGCCATTTGCAGATCACATAATTGAAGAAGATAGTTTTCTGCTTGAAAACATGTTGTGCAGGCTTTTCAGTTTGGAAGGACTTCACTGAAAATAATGACATTTAACTTACACTCAAGACTCCCTACACTACTTAAAACATAATGACATGACTTTCTTTAAGTTATATTCATCAGGATTATATAAACATCACACAGTAGTTCCAGTAACACTCTGGATGACATCATGGGTGATTACATTTTATCTTCTACTGTAATAATTGCGCCTTCTGATTGCTGCTGGTAGTGAGTCCTGTTCTGTACTGCATCTAACCAGCTCTCATTTGGAGAAGCAGAGGGTAGTTCTTTTGTGAAGAATGAGTTTCTGAAGCTTCTTGCTTTAGATATCTTGAAGAAAACTGGACAAATATCTGCAGAAGTGTGTCGCATATCGCCAAGTCTGTCAAATACAAGAGAGAGATGAATCTTTCTGATATCCCTTTTCTGATTTATTTTGTCCTAAGGCTATGAAGATATTCTCCTAAACCTATGGAGATATTCTCAGTTTGTAAAACCCAAACAATCCAGTTCCATGGAACGAATGACATATGTAGTAAATTTCCTAAAAATCAAAAGTAACAGATAATAAGTCTATTAAGTTAAACTTTTTACATATTCATCTGGTTGGGAAAGCTCTTTCTACCTGTCTCACCTCATGATTCTTAGGAAAGTGTTGGGAGAGAAAGGACAGACAGGCTTGGTAACAGAGGCACCATAAGAAAAGAAGAATGACACAGCAACTGCAAAAGGTATAGCAATGGTACTAGCCAAGTGTCAAATCTGCAGCCAATTACATTGAAATTGACATATTTCTTACTGAAGTATTTCCTCTTTGAAAGTTAATGTGCGGGGAAAAAGCAACATGAAAAACAAAAACACATCTAAAGGAGCTAAAGACAACAAACCAGAGCCAAGCCCTGCTGAGGCTGTGGTATCTTGGAGCTATAAGCTTCAATTATACCCCAAGCAGTGGCAAGGCAATATTGCTATATCTTGCATGCTGAGAAGCATAGTTTTTTTCATTCCATTTTTTCCTCCTATATTATTTAGAAGTACTACAAATACAATCAGACAAGTCTTAAATGTATCATCTACAAGAAGTAGGAAATTTCTGAGGGAAAAAATAAGTAGTTTATTTTTCATTATTTTAAAATTCACAATGTTGTTGTTTTTAAAATGTGAACATACTATCTAAACAGACAAAGTAAGCAACAGTCTATCTAAATAGACTGTCTGAAATGGAAATAAAATGAAAACTGTGAAATTTGGCAGCAGTGAGACAGAAAAATCCTGTATTTCTGAAAGAAATTTCTGGCTCATGAGGTAAATGTTAAGTCCAAGTTCCTCTGTCAACAATGTATCTTTTTCTCCTTTTTTTGAGATCTGTGAGACCTTTTCTTCTTTTCCTCATCAGGACTGAACAATTCTGCATGTTGGAGTCTGCATACATGAGATATTGTATGGACTGATTTTCAAAGGAGAACAAAGAAGTGCATGCTTAGTAAGAACAACTAAATGTATATTCAATAATTTGTGTCCTATAATCTTTTTTTAGTTGAATTAGACTAGCACAAGTTGAAAACAACTTGACAGATTAGCTAGAAATGAAAGAGTAATGCAACATTTAATTCTTGTATTTCCACTGACATTTTTTCTGCTTACATTCAATTTCAACAGACATTTTTGAAACATTTCAAGAGAAAACCTAGCAATCTTGCTAGTATTGTCTGTAACATGTTAAGTCTTGCTGTAGAGGAAAGCAATGTTAGGATGTTATATTACATCTACTGTTGATTGGTAGCTGTGGTCACGCAGTTCCCTGCAGTCATAACAAGTAATCCACAAAACAGCTGTCTCATTCACAAATTGACCATACCGCATTGTTTTGATTATTGAATTTGGCAGAGACAGCTGATGGAAGTTGCAATGAATTTTCAGTAAGCACTTACAGCTACATGTTCAGAGGATTCATTTTAATTCCTTCATTTATCTGTTTTTGATAAATCCTTGAGTGCTTATGCAATACCAGGGATTTTTAACATGGCAGAAATGCTTTACAGGGTAGCATTACATCATTCCCTATGACCTCAGTTAACTTGCTGTGGCCATATTAGTGGGCATAGTGACAGCTTATATTGCAAGTTTCATGACTGATTGCTGATGCGCTTCTTTTGGCTCCTTCATGGACTGTGTGCGGTCAAATGAATTGAAAGGAATATATTTGATAATTCAGGAGCTTGTTGCAAAACCTCTGCAATACTGGAGCACATCAAGAGGATACAGAGTTGATAAGTATGATTAATCTACTTATTGATTGTATGGTTCAAATGCATTCTTGGGCTTTCAAAGCCTGAAGTTTTACTGACCCCAAAACAGTATAATATCATTGCTTGTTTACAAATCTGACAAATTTAGGTATGCTTTTACTAATATCATTGTTTGCCTACTGTTGAAGAGAAAAGTTCAGATGTGGGGACAGGTTCAGATTTTGACATCTTCATCCTAAAGTTACATAGGAGTAAAAGAGTAGATATTGAAGAACAGTGAAATTACTGCAGCATGACGCCTTATGGAAATGTAGAGCAAATAAGAATTTTTTCCTCATAATATTAGTATCTCAGATACATTTCTTTTGCATTTTCATAAGGTAAATAGAAGCTGTGCAGCTATTACTGAAAGAAAAAAAATATCATTGTGGATTACAAATTGACTAATCTATAAACTGGCAAATCCAGAAGAAATAATCTTCCTTTAATATTGAAGTAGACCACCTCAAATTTCCTCCCTAGAGATCAGCAGACTGTGAGTTATTTACCTGTTCTCAGTAAACATTGCGGGGGGGGGGGGGAAGCACCCCTACAGTTGTCCAAGGATTGCTAATAAATTTAACATGGAAGTACTTTACTGGACTTCATAAAAAAATAGCTGACAATGAATGTAGGGCAAGGACTACTAAAAAAAGTACTTCAAATGTGAACCCAAATTCCTGGCTCTAAATCAGCTCTTCATTGGCTGAAAGAAGACTTGGGCGTTATTTCAGTTAAAAACTTTCTTCAGTGTATCTTGGCAATGCAAAACAGTATCAAATTTTAATGGCCTGAAAGTAATCTTGAAGATATTATTAAGTCATCAAATACATGAACAATATAGAACCATTCTAGTGACCTGTCGTGGTTTAATCCCAGCCAGCAGCTAAGCACCATGCAGCTGCTCACTCACTTCCCACCACCCAGTGGGATGGGGGAGAGAATTGGGAAAAAAAGTAAACCTCGTGGGTTTATTCAAGAACACTTCCATAGAACAGAAAGGAAGAAAATAATAATAATAATGATAATAACAACAATAATAAAATGACAAGAATAATAATAAAAGGATTGGAATATACAAAACAAGTTATGCACAGTGCAATTGCTCACCACTCACCAACTGATGCCCAGTTAGTTTCTGAGCAGCTCACCAACCCCACCCCGCACTAGCCAACTCCCCTCAGTTTATATACTGGGCATGACGTCACACGGTATGGAATACGCCTTTGGCCAGTTTGGGCCAGCTGTCCTGGCTGTGTCCCTTCCCAACTTTTTGTGCCCCTCCAGCCTTCTTGCTGGTTGGACATGAGAAGCTGAAAAATCCTCGACTTAGTCTAAACACTACTTAGCAACAGCTGAACACATCAGTGTGTTATCAACATTCTTCTCA
>JAVJGG010000029.1:5539351-5551486 GCA_035590195.1 Aviceda cuculoides
TTCTCTTCTCTTCTCTTCTCTTCTCTTCTCTTCTCTTCTCTTCTCTTCTCTTCTCTTCTCTTCTCTTCTCTTCTCCTTCTCTTCCATTCTATTCTCCTTATCAGAGATCTTCAGATATTTTCAATTAGTCTAAAAATCATGCAAATATTGGAAAAATAAGACTACATCAGTAATTTCAAATATTCGTGACTATTTTAAGTGATATGAGAAGTACTTTGAAATGGATTTCTTTATTAGGAAAGAGTCCTTGACAGTTCAATCAGATTACATTTTGTACTGTTTTTTACTAGGATAGAGTTAATTTTCTTTATTGTAGTTTGTGTAGTGTTATGGTTTGGATTTGTGATGAAAACAGTGTTGACAACACACTGATACGTTAGTTATTGTTGACCAGTTCTTTCCTGGTGTCAAGACCTTTTTTGCTTCTTACACCACCCCACCAGCAAGCAGGCTGGGTGTGCACAAGAAACTGGGAGGGGACACAGCTGGAATAGCTGACCCCAGCTGACCAAGGTATACCCCATACCATATGATGTTGTGCTCACAATAAAAGCTGGGGGAAGAAAAAGGAAAAAGGAGGGATGTTCAAAGTTATTGCATCTGTCTTCCCAAGAAATCATTACACGTGATGGAGCCCTGTTTTCCTGGAGATGGCTGAACATTTGCCTGCTGATGGGAAGTAGTGAATTAATTCCTCATTTTGCTTTCCTTTTGTGTGCAGTTTTGCTTTACTTATTAAACTGTCTTTATCTCAACCTGCAAGTTTTCTCACTTTTACCCTTCCAGCTCTCTTCCCCATCCCACTGTGGGCAGTGAGCGAGTAGCTGTGTGGGGCTTAGTTCCCTAGCAGGCTTAAAACACAGCACTTTTGTAGCTCCTTCTCAATATTCAAAGCTAAAGGAATCATATTGATTTTACTGAAGGTAGATTTCAAAGAAGAAAATTTAGGATTTATAAAGCCATCAAAAATAATTTTAATATTGCTGAATGTGAAATTAATTTATAAAAATGAAAATAGAAAAATATGTTCAATACTACTTTATCCTGTAAGGATTTAGATATACTTTAAATTTTTACACTATTGTATTTGACCTAATGACATTCATCTCTACTTTTCTGTGTAGCAGTATAATTATATACCCTTCATATGAATCCATGTCTAATATATCTGGGTTTCCTGACACTTTTGTTCAACCACTAAAAATATGCATTCTGTAGGTTCCTAAAATTGTACAAATTTAGCTATAGTTAAAATAGGATGAAGGATTATTTCATGAAATATTATCTTTTTTCAGTTTCTTATTCTTCTTACTCTTCTTGTGCCTCCCTCTCCTGACATGTCTTCCATTTTTCAAATTAGAATAACTGACAGAGAAGATAAGGAGAGAGAGAATAATGCCAAATTATTTTTTCCACTTTCTTCAGAAAGTTTTTAAAAACAAGCCTTTAACACTTACAGTAAGCTTCTTAGCTTTTGCAAATAGATCATTTATTTACCATCTTCACTTTTATTTCCTACGCTATGATTGTTCTATATACCTTTGCAGATTAAAACCAACTTGAATATAAAGTTCTACTAACGACTAACACTCATTTTTCCTTTCTGTTACACTAGTTCCAAAATAGTATCACAAATTTGCCTTCAAAATAATCCTAATTACAAGTAATTTGTTCATGTGCACATATAAAATTCTGTGAAGCTATAATTGCCATGGGAGATAGCAGAGAAGGTGAGAATTTAGGCCTCCTCTTATTATTTGCCTGTTCTTATGGTGTCCTAATAGAGAAAAGCTATATAAATACTTCCACACTTACTTTCTTCTCTCCTTTTTTTTTTTTTTTTCCCCCCAGAAACTGAATCTAAGAAATGGGTACCATGTTATCCTCCATATCTGTTTGCAATGTGGTGCACAAGGACTCTTCTAAGTTCATAGGTAAACAATTTTATGCACTGCATGGAAGCAGAAAAAAAGAACATCACCCAATTTACTCTTTGCTGAAGTGGTTTTTTTTTATTTTCTCCCATCTCAGAGGTGGAAGAAAATATTAATTTTTTAAGCAGGATCAAATCCTGCCAGCTGGAAAATAGTCCCATTAAACTGCAGAGTAACTTACATTTGTCTGAAAAAAGAAGTATGAATCTGAACATATATTAAGCTGAAAGAAAATAAGTGATACGCAATACACACAAGTGTCTGTCAAGCAGGATCACATGCTAAAATTTTCCATGTACAATCACATTTAATGTATTTCACTTCCTTTTCTTTTTACATTGCAGGCATTATAATTTAAATTTGAGTTATGGTAACTTAAAAAGCCATTTTACTGGAAATGAAAAACAATTGATCAACATAAAACATTTCAGTGGGAGAAAAACAAAGGTATAGAGAGTTGATCTTTTTATTTTTTTTCTTTTTGATGAATTTTGTATCAGTCAGAATGATCTAATATTTGGTTTTTATCTTTTTCATTTAATCTCACATTCATTTCTTATCCCCTTGGGGATATTCTCTATTTTATTCAAAATGTGGTAGATGTACTTATGTCAGTGTTGAGCATCTTTTTTGCTTGATTAATTAGCTACAAGTCTGAAAAGCTACAGACCTATTTTAAGCATTTGATTTCTTTTATATTTTTAATTGTAACAAAGACCAGGAAATATTAAACCTATGTGTGATCAATGTATTTTCCTCAGGTATTTTATTTCTGTCAATTGTGCCTTTCTATAAATTCACTTTGTGGACTGAAGCAGGGAGCTTCAGGAAGAACATTCTTCCAGATCAATGTAGGGAGCTTTGATTTTGTAAAGATTCACTTGTACACGGACTCCTTTTTGGTTACAGTTGCTGTTACCAGATGCTTTCAATTGTGATGCTGACACGATCAATTTACAGCTAAAATAGAGCTGGGTTGAGCACATCCAGGAGTATCAGCGGTGCATTTCAAGAGAACAGACGTTCAGACAAAGTAACGAAGATAAGTCCTAGGATTACAGGAAATTTAATAGAAAGAAATCAAATACATGAAACGTATCCTTGCCCATTATTAGGTCATACAAAAAATACAGAACATTAATCACTGATATCATCTGTTCATTTCTAAAATAAGTTTGCAGTGATAATAATAGTCCATTTTGGTTTCATTCTAAACAGGATGAATATTAGTTCAGAATGTGTTCTCATAGATTAAGCTTGAATTAATGGTTATTCATCTCCAGCTTCAGTCATTCATATTTGACTAACAAAGGCCTAATTAAGTTAAGAAATTCCTCAAATCAGTAGTGTCAGAAAGTTACAGCTACTTGAAAGCTGCTTGGTGACTCATGTGAAATAAATTGGTTATTCTACCTGCTATAATGTAAATGGGGTCAGCATAAAATTCACATGGCACTTGCCCTAATTCTTCTGTTGGTTGAGTCCTGAGGACATGTTCGTTGTGTGCAACACAGCACAAGGCGAACAGTCCCGAGTAAGGTTCAGGTAATTGTTGGTTCACAAAACATGATTCAAAGTTGTGGATAAACACTAGGGCTTATCTCAGAAAATAGAAATCATTATGCTTAGTCCTAGCTACCAAGTCTTCCCTCTGAAAGCCTATTTAACTGAGATATGCTGTACTGACTCATGTATCTTCCATTTTCAGACTTAGTTTAACTACACCTGGATCGTGAAATCTCCCTTCTGCAGCGAAGACCCTGAGGCTGCAGTTTAGAGGTTTAGGTTCTTTGCCAAGCAATAATGTATTTCCTGAGAGGTGAATGATGGAGAAATTTAAACCACTCTTGTTTTCCGCAGCTAGCACATATAATATTGGAGAGGGTTTTGGTTTCTGAAGTTGTGCATTAGGAACTTTTAATGATGAAGAAATTAATGCAAAATTAAATTAAATGTTTAAAAATAGAATTTTGTACTTAGAACAAAAAGCATTTCCAAAAAAAAAAAAGAAACCACTATACGTGCAAAGGAAATGCAGGCTATGATTACTGCCTCACGAGACGTATGGTAGTACACATACTTCAGTCTGGCACACACTTTGTTTACCCAAAATATTTTTTAGCTTGAGGGGTTTCAGAATTTTAATGTAAAATTTCTTGATGTACTTTTTATTATTTAAAAGGAAGATGCTGTCAAGAACATCACAAGCATTGTAAATTATTGTTTATGTGTCAGGATGTAGGTGCCACTGTCAAACCTATTTACAAACATCAGTGTTCCTTTTTAGAACAAGAAAAAAATATTTGGATAATCAGAATATATTACTGAACATATATGTGATTGTATAAAAAATGCATTACACTTCAGTGAAGTACCTGGATGGATGACTAGTTGTACAGAACATAAACTAAATGTGGGGCTTAGGATAATGGACTATTTCAAATTTCAGTCCTTTTATAAGCTTGATGGGATGACAGAATATTTAGGTTTGTATTCAAAGAAGTCTTGTACCTAAAAGAAGGAGCAAATTTTATATGAAATAACTTTAATCCCAGGGTATCATCCATCTTTATGGAAGTGAGTGGTGGAAGAGAAAGGACTGTTTCTGCAGAGTGATATGGTATCATTGTTTATTTCTGTAACTGAACTTTCTGTATATTCTTAAAAGTATGTCTTTATCATTAAAGATAATGAGCAATATGTGAAGTATATATTTCAGCAAAAGAGCAGTGAATAAAGTGGAAAAAATTGTGGTAGGATAATGGCTTGCCTAGCAGTTTCTAACACTGATTTAAAAGCTAAGTGTTCCAAAATTCATCAGAATTACACTGTCACACAAGACCTCAACAAAACCATTAACAGCAAAGTCTACTGTGCTATTGCACAGCAGTTTGGCAATACAGCAATATCAGCTGGAAGGTGTGTTTTTCCAACAGAGCTGACATAGCTGTCTTGGGAAAACTTTGTCTTTTATATAGAGGTGTGGACTATGCCTAAATTTAACTATGTGTTTACCCACAGTAATTTCAGCTTTTTAAACTGACAGTTGGAGGAATTAAGGGCTGCATAAATATATGTCAGTCACAAAAAGGATAAGGTCAAGTCTTATGCTAGTCTCCAATATGCAAGGAAAAATCTCACTAATGATAGAAGTGTTGTATTGGATCTTATACTAGAAAATGGGGGATAAAGTGGATACTAAGTATTACATTGGTTCCATCCTTATTTAGGCCTACTGAATAAAACAAAAAATTGAGTACAATGGGCATTAGGACAAACTAAAAAAAAGAAGTACAAAATATATTATCTATGTTATCCATAAAACGTGCATGAGTTCCTGGCTTTGAATTAGTAAGTTTTGCCATTAATTCACGTATAGTAAGATCTTATCCAAAATTCTTTAATTTTGGTCATTCAGCATAGTAGAAGTAGGTCTTGCACTGGCAATTCATTATTTAAAGGGGAATTACTGCTATTCTGAAACTACATACAACTGTAATCATAATTAAATGGGAAGGTAAAAAGTTAAGGTCACTTTTGAGAATTATATTTAACATTCTTAATGTTTCCTGCTTTGAAGTATTAACCTAAATGTTTATCAAAGAAGACACAGCCTTAACCTCTGGCTAGTTAAACTGAATAAAGGCCAGATGTTATAATTCCAGGTTTGGGTGCAAACGACATTTCTCTTTAAGAAGCAATGCATTTTGTCATAGCAATTTGTGTAAAGATAAGAAATCATGAAGTAGGCTGCCAAGTTCTCTCTGGTTCATTTGTTATGATTTTTCCTTCTGACACAATGTCATAGGTTCAAGTCTCAAAGTGGCACTCCATAGCGCTCTACTGATAGAAGAGCTATCTGTACTTTTGGTGACATTTTAAAATAAGCTCTCTGGCAGTTACCCAAATGTATGCTGAAAATCATAAGAGGCATTTTCAGATAAGAGTTGGAGATAATGGCACTCTCATGGGCAGCATCTCTTCTCTCTATAAAACTCGCTCTGATACCCAAGACTGTGTGAGCTATTGCTGAGCGCATCTGTAATGGCTGCTTCATTTTCTGCAATGTCATTTTGTAACAAATAACTCATTATCCTTCAGAGAAGTTCAATATCTGGGACTTGAGGAGCATTTAAAAATCAAATTCTATTCAGAAGCCACTAATCTATGCCAAACAACCTTTTGTCACTTATTATAAATTAACTCCTTGATCCTAGCAACTGTTTCATTCTTTCTATGCCAGGGTAACATATCCAGCTTCTCTGAAGAATAGCTTGTTCAGTGATGAGTTAGTAGGCAGTAGAAAAGTACAATACCTGGACATATGCAGGTGGCATAAGTATGTTACCATGAGGGTAAGTGTTCACCTAGGAGTCTGTCAAGCATCAGGTTTTCCCTAGAGGTCTGGTTAGTCCTGGCAAGAAGGGAAGTTTCTTCGCCCAAAGTAACAAGAATTAGTAAGACCAGTGGTGTGGACTGTTTGACATTGATCTTTTTGTAAAATGTTCTTTTGAAGTCTTCAGTCATTGTCATTTTCCTTTTCAAGTCAGAATTCTTTTCTTAGGTGCATACAATTCTCAGCTTATTTTGCTATGACATATTTGAATATTACTGTCAGTATTGGTGACATTTTTGTGATGAGAGCTACAGAATATATCCTTTCTTCTCTATCTAACACAAACCTTTTTTGCAATAGATTACGAACAACATGGAATGTTCCCACAACCTTTATCACATTTTGGACAGTAGTAATGGTTTAGGAATTTAATGAAATCTTTAGAACTTTAATTAGGAAGGCATACTTGACATACCTGAATGTGTATAATAAATGTACACAAGATACTTGATACTGTGGAAACCATAGGAAGCACTATCTGTATCCATCCCTAATAACTGATTCTTCTCTCACGTTGTTATTACACTGATAAACTCTTCATTAGGCTTTCTACTGTTCTGTGCAAAAGGAATAGTCCAGAAAAATAAAATCCCTGTATTCTGTCCCTCAAATATCTTATATGTGAGGATGCCCTTGTTCTTCTTGTGATAAGAAAATAAATTATTTTGACTGATGGGAACTGTTGACCTATTCATCTTCAAATTTATGTTGTTTCCTTCGTTAACACTTTCTGATTCTATAGATAATTCTCTGGTAAAAGATTTTTGAGCAGTTGTGTTCTTACAGCTGATTGAATGCTATTTTTCATCTTACATCAAGGGCTTTGTGCACTTTAATTTTCAGTGGCTGGAATAACAGTGTGTTAAGTACTGTCCAGTTAGGAAATAGAATTCAAGTCAAGAAATATGATTAAAATCAGTTACTCCTTTGTGTCTAATTCAGCTGAACCCGTGTTAGAGGTTGTGGTGCCACTGAGTTAATAGGTATTCTTATGAATTGCCTAATACGCACACAATAAGTAAGCTGAAGTCTTAGGAAAAAGGGGTAATTTATCTTTATCAGACTACAGTTACAGCTGTGTTTGAGAGAGTCTATGAGGTTGCATGGCTCTAAAGAGATTTGCTGTTGTATTGACTGAATTCTTCAAGAAGACTTATCTGTTGTTTTGTTTTGTTTTGTTTTAAGTTAGGGGAAAAAAAAGAAAAGAAAAGAAAGAAAAAGAAAGGAAATCCCCAGGGGGGTAGGGGGTGACAGAGGGGACACGACAAACAGCAGACAAAACAAACCCCTTAACTTTGAAATCTGAGTTTACATCAAGAATGGATTTCCATATATGCTCAAACTCTACTATTTAATGTCAGATTTGCAAAGAAATTATCCCTCTTGGATTCATCTTGGCACCAATTTTTTTAAATATTCCTGTTTAGGCACCATCTGAAAATGAAGTTATCACTTTCAAATCTCATGCCACATAATCTTCCATTCAGAGCCCAGAGAATTGATAGATACAGGAAATAATTGAAAATTTGCCCACTTCATATGCTTTCAGTCTGTGATGTTGAAACTAAGTTACTTAGTGGGAAAATGCTTGTTGATTAGACATCTCATGATTGCTGGTGTTCACCAACACAAGTGAGAAGATGCAGTCCAATTTTTTACCTCCACATCCTTTCCTGTCACTAACATGCACAGTTTTACTGGAGTTAGTCTGGGAGTGAAAACTACACAACAGAACAAGATGATATTGAAGAGAGTTTTGAATGAGAATGGAGAGGAATAGTCATATGTCAAGGACAACTGATTGGACATAACATAGATGTGTCTGCCTCATAAGTACTTTTCTGTGATATGCAGGAGGTCAGCCTGTAAGACATTTTGACTTATTAAGAAACGGTTATGAATAAGAGTAAAAGAATACCTAGCCAAAGTATAAAAAGGTGTTAATGAAAAAAAATACACCAAGAGAAAATGAATTAGGAAAAAGGTGAATGTAGCACATAATAGCTACATAATGTTTCAAAGGTGAAGACAGTAAGTTTGAATTTTTTACTGAAAGAGGTGAAGAGTCACTGAGACAGATGGGTTTTGATGAATATATTTTGTAAAGACTAAAAATAAAAAGATCTGCTTAACAAAGGCTCATTACAGAGAATAGTCACCCAGCAAACAGTACTGTGACCTCTATTATTTATCCGTACCTTGTTGAAACATTTCTTCTGTATCTCATTGATATATCTTTCCTTCATTATCTCTTTAACTTACACGACATGTCAAAGAAATTAGGAAACCATTGTGGTTCTTTTGTGCCTTTCAGTAATACATTCAAGTGATCTATAACTTAGGTGATAAATTGTTTTGTTACACATCAGGTTTTATTTGTCTACTGAATTTTTATATAGTATATAGTTTATATAATATATACAGAAAAGTTTCAGTGATACTTTTGCAGTCTAGTGAAGCTCAATGGATATGGATGAGGCAGATATTTAGTCTTCATCACCAATTCCAAGGACTCATATCAGCAGAATATTATACAAAACCCCTGTATCTTTATTGTGAACATCTCTGCTTCACTTTCTTATGCTTTCTTACATACATGCCTGATTGCCCTATATGATCTATTTTTTATCACACAGAAGAGCTGTTTCTAGACAAGTGAGGTAATTCCAGAGCAGAAGCAGTAGCAGAAGCGGTGCCACTTTCTGAAGAGCTTTTTTTTTTTTTTTTTCCTTAGGATGTGATATTCAGAGTTGAATGAATGAATATTCAGAGCATAACATGATGCCAACAAACATACTTTGCTGAGACCATACATAAATCCACTGAATGAATGGACCTGCACAGGTCTATTGTTTATAAAGTCATTACAAATTACTTAAAAGCGAAGTCTAGCAGCCCTACCTACATTTTTATTATACTGTGTTTCAGACAAACAAATATATTCAACACATAATGTTATTCTGAAGAATTTTCCAGAATTAAATGAGTTGCGTTAGATACCTTAACAGCAAAGAAAATATGTTACTTAAGCAACTTTCTCGACTCTGCCAGCAAAGGTTTGCTGCGATGTTCAGAATTAGAGCCACATTGCCCCAGCAGTGTTGGAAAAAACAAATTCTTGGGACTGAAGAACTCTTCACAGAATCAACATCTGTATCTTGAGGATTAAATGAAATAGGAATGCCAAATTTAAAATGTAGGAAAGCAAAAACATGTACTCTAATTTTGATGAAAGGAAATGGCTTTAAACTGTTCCTCTACAGCGTGAGTGCAGCTGTTGTTTGATTGTACCACAGGCAGTAACATCAGATGATTAATCTACAGACATACAACTTATAAAATTAGTAGTCATAGATAACTAACATGACTAAAATATATTGGTCAATAACAGTGTAAATAATCCGTGATTCTAACTTGAATGATATACATAACAGGCAATGGTGCAAATGACATATAAAAAGTTTCTGACAAAACGGAACTAACACACTTAACACTTCTAGGCAACATGTGGTATAATTTCAGTGACTAAGGCCTGTGGTATAATATAGAACACATTGATGTCTCTTCCTATTCTACTTAGCTCTGTGATGCTTTAAAGGCTTACTAGACATACAAACAGTCTAACAGAGCTAAGGACAGATTGATAGTGGTAGCTGAGATCATGTGACAGATGATAGGCTTTGACGGCTTAGATTTTTTAAAAAAGCCAAACTACCAGACTGTTTATGTCTGATTTCCACTTGCAGTGTAAACCTGTAGGGGAGCAAGAGCAAGGCTCCCCACTAGACCCCAGTTACTTTCCGTCACTCCAGTCAGACAACTTGGGTTTGCTGCCACTGTGCTCCAGGGAAGTGACACGCTGCAGCCTCCAGCAGCATGCTGCTCAGTCTGGCCTCTGCTCTGTGAAGCTTCAGGTGTAAGATCACCTTTTATTTTCATTTTTTCCTTTTCTCAAGCTTTTCTCTTGGTTTTAGGAAATGAAAAGGATGAATAGGTTGTTGCTTAATTTATTTTGTCAGTGTGACTTTTGGATTTAGATTTCCAAAGTTGAGTAGGGGACTAAGCTGCACAACTGCCATTAATGTCAACCTCCTTTTAGTTAGTTTGAGAATTAAAGCATGGGTCTTTGGGTTTCACAATTTGATGATGGTATAAATTTTATATACAGATCATTGGATTCTGTAACAAGGAACATTTGGGACCAACTTTTTCTCAGTTAGTTCTACAAGAAACTTTTGCTGGATAGCTAGTGGAACAAGTTGAGGTGAAGAAAGGAAGTAGAACATGTCCTCAAATAATAAATGAATTAATTCAGCTTTCTGAATTTCAGCAACATATGCATACAAATCTGAACTAAAATTTGATTAACTCATACCAGTGATAAATAGGCAACTGAGAAGCCATATGAGAAAAACTGGGTTTTAGGAAAGCTTTGAAAAAATGATGACCAGAAAGAAAAATATTTGTAATAAAATATTTTTTTAAATATGAATCCAATATAAAGATTGTAGTCCAAATGAAATAAAAAAATGGTTGTTCCATTCATAGTGAATCAATATTTGTTTAACTTATTTTTTCGTATTTTGTCACATTGATCATGATTACAAATGTCAGACTTGAATCTATATTTCCAGCTTCCATAAGAAAGGTGCATCAAACAAACACTGCATGATCTGATAGCACAGTAGTCTTTTGTTCCTAAAGAACAAAAGAATAATTAACTACAGTGATGCCTAGGATGTCTGACTTTTCATTTGAGATATTGTTCCTATTATTTCAATAACATTTCTTATTATTTATCCTCTGGACTGCCATTGGATTTGAATGCAAAGACTGAGAACTCTGTTTTGTTTTTCTGGCCATCATTGATACAGATGATTTGAATTGTTCTCTTCATATATTTTTAAAATATATTAATTTCCTTTAAATCTGCTTAGCAAAATAGAGCACTTGAAAAGAACTCTACCTGAATTTCATTTCTCCTTCCCACTTATAAAAAGTTATCTTCAAAGATTATGAAATAGTACATGGGACAACAGTTCAACCTAATAATTGCCATTTAGGAATGGCAATTTATCATTGACAGTTTATAGAGTATCACATTTTTGTACTGATACATATCAAGCATTAAGCAGATCTTTCTACAAAATGTTCAGAATACTTTACAAAGCTCATGAAGGAAAGAAAATAACGAGAATGTCTTGGTATTGTAGTTGAAGGGAAAGTCAGCTTTTTGAAGTGTAGCATCCGCTTCAGTCTGTAGGAACAATGTACATAATGTACAGATATGCAAAATTAAACACCTTAAATTTTAAGATCAGGCTTCCAGACCGGAAGCACAGTGTAACTAGTCTCTGTAGCAGGGTGTTCTTCCTTCATACAAAGGCTTTCTAAGAGGTGAAAGTGTTGTTGATATTGTTGGTATTTGTTATACATTCAACAAATTAATCTAGAAGTTAGTTTCAATAAGAATGGAGATCTTATATTAATTTGCTTTAGCTGAGATTTCAGATCAGTATTCTACAAGCATATTTAGACTTTTTTTATGGTGATTCATTTTTACTTTATTTTTTATTCCTATGCTGTTGATCTACAGTGAGATTCCTGAAATTATTGTAATAGAAATTGACCCATGTTTGCATAGAATAAAATTTCTGAAATGACAATGTGGCCATCAAATGTACTTGAATTTAGAGCAATAAAATTATTAATGCAGCTGTTTCAATTGCTAGTTGTCCTGGTTTCAGCTGGGATAGAGTTAATTGTCTTCCTAGTAGCTGGTACAGTGCTGTGTTTTGAGTTCAG
>JAVJGG010000029.1:5562260-5591699 GCA_035590195.1 Aviceda cuculoides
GAAGACCATGGTGAGGCAGGCTGTCCCCCTGCAGCCCATGGAGGTCCATGGTGGAGCAGATATCCACCTGCAGCCCGTGGAGGACACCAAGCTGGAGCAGGTGGATGCCCAAAGGAGGCTGTGACCCCATGGGAAGCCCGCGCTGGAGCAGGCTCCTGGCAGGACCTGCGGATCTGTGGAGAGGAGCCCAAGCTGGAGCAGATTTTCTGGCAGGACTTGTGACCCCGTGGGGGACTCACGCTGGAGCAGTCTATGCTTGAAGGACTGCAGCCTGTGGAACGGACCCATGCTGGAGCAGTTCATGAAGAACTGCAGCTCATGGGAAGTACCCACACTGGAGAAGTTCATGGAGGACTGTCTCCCGTGGGAGGGACCCCACACTGGAGCAGAGGAAGAGTGTGAGGAGTCCTGCCCCTGAGGAGGATGAAGCAGCAGAGACAACGTGTTATGAACTGACCATAACCCCCATTCCCCCTCCCCCTGCGCCACTGTGGGTTAGGTAGAGAATCCAGGAGTGAAGCTGAAGTTTTGCCCAGGAAGAAGGGAGGGGTGGAGGGAAGGTGTTCTGAGATTTGGTTTTATTTCTCATTATGCTACTCTGGTTGACTGGTAATAAATTGAGTTAATTTTCCTATGTTGAGTCTGTTTTGCCCGTGACGGTAGTTGGTGAGTGATCTCTCCTGCCCTTATCTTGACCCACAAGCCCTTTGTTATATTTTCTCTCCCCTGTCCAGCTGTGGTTGGGGGAGTGATAGAACGGCTTTGGTGGGCACCTGGCGTCCAGCCAGGGTCAACCCGCCACAAGGCCAAACAAGCCTCAGTCCCTCAGCCTCTCCTCACAGGAGAAGTGCTCCAATCCCAACTACCCTGGTGGCCTCCACTAAACTTGCTCCAGTTTGTCAACATCTTTCTTGTATTGGGGACCCAAAACTGGACACAGTATTCTAGATTTGGCCTAGTAAAGGGGGGATAATTACTCTACCCTTACTTAATTGGCTGTGCTACTGTTAATACAACCCAGGATGCTGTTGACCTTTGCTGCCAGGGCACACTGAGGGCTTGTGTTCAGCTTCCTGCCTACCTGTGCTGGTTCGGGCTGGGATAGAGTTAGTTTTCTTCACAGTAGCTGGTATGGGGCTATGGTTTGGATTCGTGCTGAAAACAGTTTTGATAACACAGGGATGTTTTTGTTCCTGCTGAGCAGTGCTGACACAGGGTCAAGGCCTTTTCTGCTTCTCAGCCCACCAGCGAGGAGGCTGGGGGGGCACAAGGGGTTGGGAGGGGACACAGCTGGGACAGCTGACCCCAAATGACCACAGGGGTATCCCAGACCATATGACGTCATGCTCAGCATATAAAGCTGGGGGAAGGAGAAGGAAGGGGGGATGTTCAGAGTGATGGAGTTTGTCTTCCCAAGTCACCATTAGGAGTGATGTAGCCCTGCTTCCCTGGAGATGGCTGAACACCTGCCTGCCCATGGGAAGTGGTGAACAAATCCCTTGTTTTGCTTTGCTTGCGTGCGTGCCTTTTGCTTTGCCTATTAAACTGTGTTTATCTCAACCCACGAGTTCTACTTTTTTTTTTTTTTCCCAATTCTCCCTGCCATCTCGTTGGGGGCGGGTAGTGAGCAAGTGGCTGTGTGGGGCTTAGTTGCTGGCTGGGATTAAGCCACAACATACTCTTTTTTCCTAATCAAAACAAGTTTAAACACAAAGCAAAGTTTACAGTTAAGAGACAAGGGAATATCTAATACAGCTCAGCGCATTTAAGTCTTTTGATACATCATAAAGTCTATTTGCACATTTGTCCAGATGAAAGAGAACCTGGCAGCATAAGGTTTATCCCAACACACTAAGGAAATGTAGGGCGATGCTGGCATATACTTTTGGGTAGGAGGCAAATTCCAGAACGAAACACAAGAACACACAATGGAGTCAGATGAACTCAGGGTTTGTCTGCTCAAGCAGCCTCTTACCAGAAACGGGGTTTTTAAGGCAGTGCAGGGCAAAAATTTTGTAGCATTTCCCAGGATTGCCCTATCAGCTCCTGTCAATCTGCAATCGAATAAAGATGGCCATATAAAACCCTCTGGGTGCCAGAGTCATACCACATAGCTGCAGGAGAATGAGGAAAGGGAAATATTATGTGCCAGTACCCTGGAAAAAAGAAAACAAGAGAAAAAAAAATGCAGTAGGAGAAGAGACACATAATAGGAGCCCAACTTTTGTGTGTTCTAATAATTTGTTAATATTCTATTGTTATTATGGCATTGTTAATCTGAAACTTTTTTTAAGATTTTTTTTTTTAAGATTTGCAGCTTCTGTGTCCCTTTATTTCCCAAATGCCAAACACATGTCCAGCAAGGGATTAAGCAGTAAAAAGAAAATATTAGAAGTAATTCTGGCAGTTTGTCTGCTAAAAAGAAAACTTGAAGTAGTGTGCAAACAAAACTAATATTAAAGTGCAAAAATGAAGGATAAAGAAGGCACCAAGTCTCCAAAAGTGCAATGTGGCATCTAATAAAATTAAAATGTACCAGTTTTTATCTCCTTCACAGAGATGAGAAGTCATCCTGGTACATTTCTAATATTAAATTTCACCATAGGTTGCAATGAATGGTTTAATTTACACCTTGAATTTCCTGGAAGCTACAGAAAAGCTAGTGTGGAGAGGAAAGGCTTAAAACAACCCAAACTGGGGCTGAGGAAGGGTATGTCTTTCTTGCTGAATAGTCAACAAGTAGATCTTTCTGCTCTTGATGGACTTGTTACCTCTGTACTCATCACCTTGAAGGTAAACTTTTTCTTTCTCAGCATGGTCCATACTACAGCTGTTTCCAGTAATTACAGTTTTTATCATTGATCATATCTAGTTAACTCCACCCATTTCCTTTCTAATTTATCCATGTTGTTTTATTATAAAGAAGATAAACTGCATTTTAGTAAAATTCAGAGTGAAAATCTATAGTACTATATATACAATCTATAATACTAGATTATAATGACATTAGGGTTGTGTTTCACCACCCTGTTCTTTTACGTTTCTGATTAAGGTGAATCATTTGATTTTAGTCATATGGCTGCAAGAGGAATGTAGGTGTATAGAATCATAGAATCAGTATAATGTCTTTCTTCTGGGAGAAAATCCAAGGAAAAACAGATACAGAGATTCCCACATGCACAATATTTTGTGCATTTACACTAAACAGAAATTATTTGGCAACATAACTATTTATTTTTCAGGGATGACAGCTGTCAAAGATGTGATGCGAACTTGGAGTTAACATTGACTTAAATATATTTCTTCTTTCAAACATAAATTGTTTGAATGTTTTAAAGCTTTTCTTTAAAACATCGGAATTGTTAACAGACAGAAAATGAAGATGAAAGGCCACATCTATATGAAATACTAGTTGTCTACAGAATTTATGGATATAACAGATCGATTTGTGTGTCTACAAAACCACTTAGCATGCACTTAGATGTAAATATACAAGTAGGCCAGGAATGTGTCTTGCTCATGTAGCTTGCTGTTTAAATGTAATATATGAATAAAAATTCAAACCAAACTAATTGAGAGGTCATACATCTCTGTTTTTTCTACATCATAGAATTACCATTTGCTCATAAAATGTAATTTCATGAATAGGGGGGTTTTTTGCCTAGCAAAATAGATCTTTGTGATAATTCAGGGTTGATTTTCCTCCTTGGAGAGTACTAGAAAAATAATACCAACTTTTTTTTTTTTTCTGATAGCTTTCAACAACTGAAGGAAACATCCTTCTAGAACAGTTTTACACAGATGATTTATGACAGAAATTGTGAACCATGAGCAAGTATCATAAACTATTAACAGAAATCAGATTTCAAATTCCTAAGCTTTCTGTTTACAAAAATGTTATTTAAATTAACTTAATTTAATTAAAAAATATAAACATGCCACAAGTCATGTGCTAAATGAAAACCGTTAGAAATGCACCTATTAAACAGTGAGTATAATTTATAAACTCTTTACTGCAGTAGCTATCCAGCAATAATTTAAAAATAGTGTTTAATTATTTTCTTGTGTTCACACTTCTTTTTAGTTTATAGAGAAGGATATGTCCACTTAGGAAAGATACAGCATTGGCTAAAGTGGCATAAATAAGCAGATTGGACAGCAAAGAATCATAATATTGATGACAGTAACATTTACAAAGGTGAAATAATTAGTGAAAGTCTGTTTCCAACTGGCAAGGTATTTAAGAAAGTCAGAGAAACAACTGAGACATTTGTATTCTAATTCAAGGTTCTTCAGCACCAAAATGATACTAAAACTACCAGTATCACAGGTAAAATCAAATATTGTAGGAAGGAGAGAGCAAAATACACTCAAGAAGCAGCCATGACTTGAAGTATCTATTTTTAGCCAAGAAAATTGGTAGTAAAGTTTTGTAAATTAGCTATGCAATAGAAATGAGAAGTCAAAAAATAATAACAAGATTAGATTACAGGTTTTGAATAGTGAAAACAGACCTGTATGTGGAATGTAAAAATATTTTTTAAGACCACCTGATATCCTCTGAATTTTAATAAAAAGAAGTCAAATGTGATGGCTGATAGATTTCTTAGCCCAATGCCCATTGAACTACCTGAACTGCTGTTATTTTTACTTGGTTTTGGAAACAGCAAAGGTCATTTTAAGGCTTTCATCACACAATACAGCATAAGATTAAAGAGAGCATGAATTGATTTAGTGTAAAAGAAACAGAAGAATCATTAATGGTGTAACTAACCTTTTCTTATTCAAATGAGAAATGTTGAAAAGTACTGTAATGGTAATAAAGCTAACTAGTCAAAGGTGACCTAACTATGAGAAATCTTGGAGTCTCTTTCTTCAGTCTATACATACACATTATGGATGAACTTACATCTCAAAGCACTGGGGAGGATGGAGTCCAGGTCTGACTTAAGGTTATCTGGAATAAGCGGTCAAATGAGGCCTGCTGGTGAATAAAAAATAATTCTTATTGGTGAATTACACTTCTAAGGAATGTGCAACTTTCTTAGAATATATTTTATTTATGCTTTTTTTCTTTTTTTTTTTAATGTATTGTAATTGACTTCTTATTTTTAGAAGTACCTACAGTGGGGTTGTACTCCCTGTGTCATTGCAGACTTCTGTTAAGCATCAGACTCATAGCAGAAAGGAGCTACATTTTGATGACAGAAAAGCATATATAAAGATACTGTACATATTGTCTTCAATTTAGATTACCTCTCCAAAAGATGGATGTAAAGCTAAATGTGAACTTCTGTGTCCACCATTAAAACGCTGGGGAAAACCACACAAGAGGATTCAAGCTTTTTTTCCAGTTAAGCAATCTGTCATCACTGTAAGCACTGCTGTCTGCTCTGTGTTTTTCCACTGCCAGTCCTGTGCTTATTTGCCATCTGCCAGTCCTCACTAATTGCTATCCAGTTTATACTACTAGTCACTCACTTTTCTTTCAGGTAACTATCAGTCAAACTTGCTGATGTTTGTGAAATTATCAGGTTTGGAAATACCTCATAAAGAAAAACTGAAATCTATTAAATTTAGGCTTCTGGAATAATGTGGGGTTTTGGTAATTCATAGTATGTGAAAAAGGGGGTATAAGGTTACTATAATTTCAAGGCACATTAACATGTTAGAGACTTACAGTGCAAAGAACAGACTTGAGCTCCTGACTCTTGCTATGCATGTGTGTGTTACATTTGCTTCCCTGAACAGACAACTAGTTGCTCCCAATATATGAGGAAACCCTCAAAGGCCAGCAGTACACACTTGGCTACCTGCCTTATCTAGCAAGAAGGGTCATGGTGTGAATTTTTGTGAGGAGTTGATTTGTGGATTTAAGAGCCCCTGTGTTGCTGCGATTCCAGATTGAAAGAACATCCCTTTAGGAACAATTGCCAATTGGCAAAAGGATGAGGAAGCCCATAGATTTTTTTCATTTATCCCAAAAGCCAGACAGACCCTTAGCAGCTCACATGCCACGTAGTCTGAATTTCAGAATATGTGCCTAGACTGCACAGCAGGATTTTCTATTTCAATTGTGCTTATGAATTTGACAGTTTGGGCACAACTAAAATAATTTTATGGTCACTTTTCTCTACTTTTCATACCTAGTAGCTGCAAATGAGAAAGGCTGTTTTATTTCCTGTGTCATATTTCAATTAGGTTTCAAATAGCTTATATCAAAAAGCACACTTTTATTTCCTTTGTGTAAGAGACATACCAAAACATTTGTGCATGCTTGATCAGGAGTGTTCTGCATGTAATAAGCCCAGTTTCGGTCAGACAATCCAAAAGCTCTAAACTAGCTCGTTAATTTGTATGCATGGGTGGTATAGTACTATGAGTTTATATGCAATTATTTTGCTTTAAACCAGAATCAAATTATATTTGCACTTCCCAGTACAAATTGTCTTTGCTAATGTGCCCTATAATCTACCCAACCAGAAGTTAAAGATCTAGCTTGGCACCCCAAGTGCCTCCTTCACCTTCTAGTGAGGAAGCTCTTTACCATCTCTAGCATGCTTAAGCCAACAGTCCCTGGTAACTCATGACCCTTTGTTGCTCTCAAGTGCTGTGGGAATTAAATATTTTCTTGTTATTTACACGGAAACTATTTAGGGCTGTGTAGGTTAAATAAAACCGCTACTGGGTAGTTAGACACTAAAAATTATGTGAAATCTTTACTTGTGTAACAAAGCCAATTTTTCTCCTAACTTGGTGGTTGTTTTGGCAGACAAAAAAAAAAAATAATAATAATTGCAGGTTTTTTTCAGGACAGCGTTTGGAAATATGTTGGCATTCACTTTTCCTGTGCCTGATCATCAAGATGGAGTCAGATACATGTGGAATTCTGTAGTACCTGGAGTTGAACACTTATCTGAAAACTCAGAAACCAAAAGCTTGACTCCATTTCACTCTTACCAGCCTAGGTCAACAAATATTTGCATCTAAATTTGTGTTGCAACTTCAGCTCTTTCCAGAGATCGCTAGGCTAAGAACTCCAGCCTTACCTTCCTATCACTTAATTAAGATAAGTAAATTGGTCATCAGTTCACTTCAATATTGCTGAGGACTTTCCTTCAGCAGCTCTTAATCTCTGTATATATTGTGAGTAAACCAATTAATTACAAAATGTGTAAAGTAAAGCATTTGTGCAAGCCTTTATAAAACCAAGGCCAGTAATAATGCCTATCTATAAGATAGGATTCAAAAATCTGACTCAAGACCTTTAAAATTTTAACAAAAATAAAAACTTTTGTAGCACCTTTAAAATGTCGTTCTTCAGATGGTATAGAAAATAAGCCCAACAACTTCTGCAGGGCAAAAGACTATGCTAACAAATTATGGCCCTGTGACTTGAAGCCACCAAAACATAAAGAATTTGTTATTTCACTTGGCAGATGCTGCAACACTTACCAGCCTGCTCTACCAAAAATATGTATGTTGTCACAAAATTTGAATTTGTCTGGGTTTAATTTCTACTAACACACACCACTTGAATTCCTTTAAATAACCACTGTTGGTGAAGTATCTGTGAAGATACTAATTTAAAACATTTGAGACCTCTCTTTACTTTCTCTCTGATAATCTAAACATATCAAGCTTTCTGTAGCTTTTACTGTAAATATTTTCTTTAAGTCAGTATATTATCTATCAATAACTTTTCTTCACTAACTTTAATCATTCATCATGCTTCTTAAAGCATGGATGCTAGACCGTTACTTCACTACTTTCACTAGCAGTTTCAACCATTCAGTATATTTTATTGAATCTTTTTTCCTATTCCTATTCATTGCCCTTTGTCTCCAAGTCTGCAGGATCCTATTTTATTTTTGCCAAGGAGTCATTCAGTGTTATCACTTCTCAACTTATAATCACCATTCTGAAGGATATCCCATATTCTTCTCCATCAAATGGTTTGTTCTTTTACAAGATGTTACTATGGGGATTGAAGTGGAAAAGTATAAAGTAGCTAATAATGAATTAAGTAATTGCTTCTTACTGGATCTGAAATTTTAACAGCTCCAAGTAGGATAAAAAACCTTGGAAATCTATAGCCTCTGATTGTCTGTGAGATGCACGCAGTTTTCTTGCAGCTATCTGTAAAAGATTGTGTAGACAGACCCTTTGAAATATTTGTAAGGGTAGAATTTAACAGATAAACAAAGAAGAATTATTTTGGCTTTCTCAGCTTATGTGTTTTAAAAACTGTATCTATAAATATACTCGAAGAGAACTTTTTGCTTGTTTTTCATCATGTAATTCAGTTTTTTTCACACATGATACTACAAAGGGAACAGTAATCGACAAAACTATTAATTAAAGCCCTTGCTATCTGGTAAAAACTTGCTATTACCTGGAACAATAGGATACCAGAGAATTTTAAAATGTTCTGGATTGGTTCCTTCATGCTCCTACTAATATGTTTGGAATGACAATCTTTTAAAATTGTAGGTACTATGGTAACTGGATACTTCAAGGTGTCATGGAGACAGAGTACTCTTCTCCTGAGATGCTAGTCTATTTGAGTCTGCTGTGAAAAAGCACACAAGAGGCTTTTTGTTATCTTCTAAATAGAACTACTTATAAATGGTGACTCATACAAGGATTGCATGGAGCTGGTGTTTTTAACACACCTTTTTTAAAACTACGAAATCAAAATTGAAGTGAAATAAATGCAGTTCTCACACAATTAAACCTCCTATGTAGAAAGAGTAGAATTATATTATATAACTTTTATCTGTTCCTTGCTAAAATTGTTTGCCTGAACCTCACTCCTACCAATTTCTCTACCTCCTTTATCTCCAAGCAGTCATTAGTCTTCTCTTCCCTTTTCTTCCTTCCATGCATCTTTGAATGAACACTTTGAGTCATACCTTAATTTCCAAGCACATTTCTAAAGAAAGTTTCAGTTCATTCTCTTAATTTTATTGATTGTCTCACTCAATTTTTTATATTATTTTTGTGATACGTTTATTTTCAGAAAGAATGCATTTCATGTTTTTCTGACCACTAAGTTTTTCTCTTCTCTAAGGTTGGAAGTCTCACAAACTTATTCAGGTGGTGCCCAAGCTACTTCCTTTGAAATCTAATTTTTGCTCTTGAGCTCACTTCTGGTTTTACAGCTTCCCAGTACCTATGCCATAGATATTCTTATGATGTCTGATCTTTTTCAAATATTTATATGAACTATCTAAGTCAAAGTCTGAACATAGATACAAAACCCTTCATCCTGATGAAGCTTTCCCCTTCCATCTCTACTGCTGGGATTTTCTTGTAATAAATCTTTTGTGTCTTTGAAAATGTGGTTGCAAATTCATATAAAATCTATTTTGTTAAATTGTGCAATTTCTCAGGTAAAGAAGCAATCAAAACTACACCATCTTCATAACTGCAGTTGCTCATGTACCTGTCACCACTATATAATTGTATACACACCCCCACTACAGCTGATTGTATGTAATTTGATCCCTCCACTTTTACCATTGCATTCTGACTGTAATAAAGCTCATGTTTTGTCTAAATGTAATGGAAACCCCATCTCAAACATTGTCAGGCATAACCTGTCAAGTCCCATCAAAACCCAACTGCCTTGGTGAAGCTAAAAAGTAAATATTGAATGATTGCCCAAATTATTGAGTGAAGTTCCTTATGATCCTAAAGTTTTTCAGTTGTTCTGTTTCCCATTCTTCATATTCAGCTGAAATTATCTTCTAATTTTTTGTCTGAATTCTTTCAACATGATTCTACGTGCAGATAATATTGGGGGGGGGGGGGGGAGAAAAAAATTGCTCACCCTTTCCAATCCTTTTTAATTCTTATTAGTGAGATGACTCATTCTCATCCTAGTATTGTCCAGTATCTGTACAGTTCAAACGAATCCCTGTATGTGCATGCAGAGTCAGGACGTCCATTATCTAGTGAATTATCTCAATATGTAGCATTTTTGTTCTTGGTTGGTCTTTTTAATCATGAATGCTCTTCCAGATTTTAAGAACAGTAGTTCACTTTCCACTGATCAGTCAATATTATGAAGAAAAAAATCAATGGTAAATGTAATCTAATGTAAAAATTTTATCTTCACTTCCCACTATTTTCTCTGGAGAGAAATAATATCACTTTAACTCTCCTTCTTAGACAAGAAAAAAAATAAAATTAAACGCAGTTCTGGTAAATCATAGTGCTCACCTCTGCCTTTCCTTCCTTTCTTTTCCTCCTGTTTCCTGACTACTTTTCCCTCCACCCCAGCTCCCATCCCCCATCCCCATCTCTGCTGGTACACAGGAAAGATATTTTACAGCACATGATATTGCAAGTGTATATATTAAAGATACTTCACCTCCTGAAATGTGCACTGAAATACTTGCACTACTGCATGATCCCAAAGACAGCCATGGAAAACAATATCTGTCAGGTGTGCACATCGCAGTACTTTTGTCTTAGAGCATAACTCATCTCTGAAGCACTTAAGTTGCAGAAAAAAATTGAAATCAGTCATTTATTGGTAGAGAAAACGTATACATAGAATTTTCTTAATGAGCGTTCTTGGACAATGCAATTCTTAGCCTGTTCTGGAGTTAATGCATACTTATTTAGGAATATTGTAATGTTGTCTATCTTAGCCTGTCAATTTTCTTGCAAAATTCAGTTTACTGTTTTCTTCTCTTCTATGGCTCCTTGCCATGACTTTAAAGACTATTCCATGACTTAATTCTTTTAGCTGCTTCAAGTCTTTAACAAGTCTTTTTTTATCTTATATTTGCTTCTTGTCATATGGCCATTTTAGTGGTGTTGCCCTTCCCCAGGACACACTAGCACTCTTCTTGTGTTCTACTCACAAGTTTTGGTTTTAGGTTAACTTGTTTAATTAGCAACAAAAATAACTTGTGAAATAACCATTTTCCAGATGTTGACTTAAACAAGGCTTGTTCCATGTCCTGGCTTTGGAGGTGATTCCATTTCTCTCCAGGAGAGTATGTACAAGTTTGTTGGTAGCAAGGTGCTACAAGCATTAATGCAATGAAAGAGATGTAGCAATTTTACATTTCCTGCAGAAGTAAGAGGACAAAAGATGACAGGCAGTGTCTGTATAAGCTTTTGACTTACTCTTTTTAAGCATAAAATTAACATTCCTTTAAAAATCTTTACTTTATGCATTATTTTTGGCTTTCTGACCAACTAACATTAAAATGTTGCTTTTATAAGTCTTTGGGGATCAAGCCCTTTTTACCACAGAGATTTTTTTTGTGTTTTCTTTGAAGGAGACAAGAAAATTCAAACCATAAATAAATAGTTTCACCAAAGCAACACAATAAAATGAAAAAACAGAAAATACTTAAAAGGTTTTAAAAAATTTTCTTGCTCAGTACATGAAACTATTAATTCAAAAAGACATTGTCAGGTATATGTATGTTAGGTTTCTAGAAAGGAACTTTAAACGCAAGAATAATTAACTTTTCTTCTGGGTGGATCATCAGATAAATGAATCTGCAAGTTAAAAAAAGGCAACAATAGGACATAAAAAGATAAAAATCTTGTGAAAAAAGAAATTGTACCTTCTTCCTGGAGTTTCTTGTCTTTTATAAGGACAGAAAATGACATCAAGCACAGCAGGAGACTATTCAGAAATCAATTTCTAGCTACATTATCTGAGAGCTGATGACCTTGATACAGATATAAAATGTGCAGAAACTCAAAAGCTGGGAAAAATCCGCATTAACTCCAAGTCTTAAGTGTTTCTTTTTGTATTTTATTCATGTCAATATGTAATTAAAATGACAATAATATTTGTAACATAAAAGATATTTCAATAATTTATTGTCCCTATTACTAATATGATATGGTCTTCATTTAGTTTAATTAAAAGGTAACAACTCCTTTAATAATTTTATGAGAGACAAATCTTTGATAGTTCTCACTGAGAGGAGCCTGTGCTTTTTCTATAACCTACATGAACTAATCATGATCATGAACTAATTAAGTTCCCTATAAAATCATAGTTATTTTCATTTCTGAGAGAGACCTACCTAGAGTATGGATCCTTTTCAGTGGTTCTAGTATCACCAAGTATTGAGTGTTATGACCTATAACTGTAAAAAAAAAAAAAAAAAAAGTAAACTCTGGCCTGTTTTCTAGATTTGGACATACTTTGTCTTTCCACTTAAGCTAGAAGACCTGAGTGATTTAATTCAGATGTTGTCACAACTCTTCGAAACAAATGCAGGAATACGTATCTTTGTACTAAATTGTCCTTTTATCAGTTATATAAAAGACTTTTAAAAAGTTGGGTTTATTTGTTACTTTGTTAATCCACTGAGAATCAATATTACTCAACTGATATTGATTCTGAAAAACTGGGACAGAATCCAGATGTCCTGATGCCTTAAGCACAAGACTATTGAATGCTCTGAAATGGCTATTTTAAGATGAAAAAAAAAAAAAAAAAAGACTTTTTATATGTGGGATAACAGAAAAATACGATCCATTGCTTAGACTAAAATTTGTCTGTTCTTGTAGTAGGGGAGAGAGAAGTGGGTGACCTCAATTATCTGAGATGTTATCAGAGATGGAGTCATCCAGAAAACAATCCTGACACGATCCTTTGAAGATCACATCTCTCTTTTGAAGGTATAGGGATCTCTTGAAGGTAACAAAATATGATAGATATTATTAGATGTCTTTCTCCCCTTAGGATTTACTCTACCTGGATCTCTCCTGAAATAAAATTCACAGTGGAAAGGGCTGTCTCTTTTTAAAACAAATAATGCTGAAGCCAGCTATCCTCTCATCTTATGCATAATAACCAGGAGGATGGAGAAGTTGTTGAGTAAGGAAATCTTACTGCTCATTCTAAGGCAGACAGGGAATGAAGGGGAGGTTGAACAGAGGAGGGGAAAGAGAGCAGCCTCTGCTAATCCTGTTAATCCACTCCAGTTTGTGGCCAGAAGAAAAAGAGTGATGATAGTAACAGGACGAGAACCACCTTTTTAGCATAACTCAGTGGACATATCAGTTAAAGGTACAGAGCCTCAAAATGGTTCTAAAGCTCAAGTCTCCTATGCCAGAGATAAGCCTCCTCGCCATCAATTTATGCAAAAGGCCATTGATAACACCATGTTTGGTGCTTATCTGTCTACATTAATCATGCAACAGCACCCGGGGAAATACACAAACCTCTGCTTGCCCGACAGAACCTCCTGTGTATGGAGCGTGTCAGCCTAACCAGAGACTTAATCTGGGAAACTAAGTAAACCACAGATTCAGGAAGTGAATAATTGTTTCAGGTTCAGGCAAGATCCCAAACACCTAAACCTCAATTTCTGAAGTATATCCCACTATGATTACTAAACCACACAAAGATCATTGCACTCTGCTGACAAGCATGGATCAGAATTAATATGGAGACAATAAGATAAAGCTGGTTTTATTAAAGAACTTGTGTGGTCAATAGCCTCCCCCCCCCCCCAAACCCCTCCTAACTATTTCTCACATCTAATAGTTTTATATTCCATTAACTTTATACCTTACTTCAAAAATAAACTTTAATTTTAGTGCTCAGTGACCAAGACTGGTGCAGAAATTTTGTTGTTTTCACTTTTTTTACTTCTTCTACAGTAACGTTAAGCTGGTTTTCAGATTTTCAGATTATCTGTCAGAAGCTTGAATGCTATGTAAGACTAATATGCTTTTCTTGTGAAAAGAATGGTCAAATGATCATCCCTAGCGATAAGTGCAGAATTCCATGGCCTTAAGAGGCAGAGGTTGTCATGGGGATAGCCAGGGCTGTCTGAAAGTGATTCATTTTACTCAGCAGCAATGCTATCTTGCTGCGAGTATCTGGTGCAGATATCATGAATATTCCTCTTTGTTTTCCCACCACTACTGTTTATTTAAAATTTTACTGATAGCTGCCCATTGAGCATCCAGGAAGGCTGCATGAAGATCCTGTTCTCCAAATCACTGTAATTTTTGCAGTAGAAACTCTCAGAAATGGGCAGATTCAGCATTTTGACAAAAATCTTTCCCATGACTGAAGATGGACTTTATGTTCTGTAAGAAATGCAATGTCACACAGAGTAAATGATGTCAGAGTCCCAGAGAGTAAGGGTGAATTTTTTGTTCACTTTAAAGCCTAAAAAAATTAACTTTTAATCGGTAAATCAGGGAACAGAAAATGTTTCAGGGAGAGGCAGGAGAGGGAGAGGAAGAAGGTATTGTTCACCTTTGCAGGTTCCAGTTCTGAAAGATTAATTGCTCAGTTTTACAAGTTCAACTTCATATTTTGCTGACTCTCCATGTGTTGCTGAACAGTACTTGAATATGGTATTGACATTGCTCAGACTCTGTTTACACTGCTAGTACTGTATATTTACATTCAGCCATTGCCATACAAGCTCTGATAAAGATTAGGAATACTAATGAATAGCATTATTTTGTGATGGCTTGGACAATCAATGTCTGCATTGAATGACTGGAAGTAAACAGATCCATCTCCACATATAATTGTTCATATCAGTCCCAACAACAAGAATAATTTTTTTTTTTTTGGCTTTTGGCTGTGCTAAGAGAAAGAAGACGGTTTTGGTTTCCAATAAATTTGTTTGTCTATGGCACCAAAATTTCGGTTGGGAATGAAAAAAAATCATTAAAAAGTGTTGTTTTCTTTTTTAATTCTAATTACCATGGGCAATTGTTTTCTCAGAAATGAAAAAGTAAAAAGAGATTTTGGGAAATTTTTCCAGGCTGTGAAAGTTTGCTCTATATTTGGTTGCTGCAGTGAAACTTGTTTTCTTGTTTCATCTCCCTCAAAGCACTGATTTTGAGAAGACAGTTCTATGTAATAGGGAATACTAAAAGAAACAGTGTGTTGAAAAATGCTCTATTTTATAAGGGCTGCAGGGTTTTAGGATCACTCTTTAAAAGTCTGGGAAGTAGACAGCAGAGAAGAATTTAAAGCAGAGGAGCTACAGGGCACACCAGGAGGCGTCAGAGAAAACAACTGAAAAAAAAAAAAAAACAGAGAAGGAGTGGGATGGAGAATGAGGTAGAAATCAGTGGAATGATAAGAGTGATGAGAAAGTGAAAGTGGGTAACTAGAGAGGATGAAGAGCAATGGGGGAGGGAAAATAAATAAGAGATAAAGAAGGGGAAGAACCAGAAGGAGAGGAAAAGGAAACTTCAGTGCGCAAAAGAAGAGAGAAAAGAGATTAAGAAAAAAATCAATTGCACGGGGCTGGAAGGGAGAAGATACTGAGATACTACAGTGATATAAAAGCTGTAGAAATGATTGTATAGACTATATAAGAAAATAAGAGAAGTAAAGTGAGACAGGCTCAAAGGAAAAGGATGAGAGATCAGAAGGGAATGGAGAAAGAAGCAAATAAGTCAAGAGAAATTACACTGGGTTGTAAAGGCCAAGAGAATGGACTAGGGTACAGTGGCAGAGTCAGTCAAGTCTGAGATATCTTATTCCTTGTTAATGATTCCCTATTAAATCACTGTGAATAACTGATTTTGTGTTTGAGCTATGAAACAGAAAAATGGAAGGGAAAGAATCAGTTTAGTTCAAACTGAATTTATTAAGAAATAGATTTCTCAACAGAAGAAACATCCTGAATTTTTATGCAATGCAAGATGTTCTGTTTTTTTCCCAAATGTTTTATATGTTTTTGAGTGTCTGCTTCCTATGATTACATAAGCCATTCTTTACAGTAAGGTATCTGAGGATTTATACTATCTCAGATACACCCTACAACATCCTAACCACAATTGTTTTCTCCCTCTGACTCAGCAAGTCCTTACATGAAGTAGATAGCGACAGCATCCCCACCTCAGTGTATCCTGGAAGGATAAATCTAGGAAAGAATGAATTAGAACTTTTAGTTGTGTAACACTGGGGCTAAGACGGTTACCCCTCTCAGCAAAAAAAGGTTTATTCCTTTGCTGGGAGATACAAGAAGGTTTCCAAGTTCCCAGAACTGAACACTTGCCCACCACCACATCTCTGCGTAATGTCAAGATAAGATCTGGGAATGGTCCTGTGAACACATTGTATGGACAGAAAGGTGCAACTACCAAAAAATTGCTTCACTTCAGCGGACCCAGAGGCTCCTCAAAGATGCCTTGTGTCATAAAATGTTATGTAGATACAGCTTTGGAGCTTCTGACAGACATGTCTTGGCAAGAATATTTGAATATACCTGAAGGTATGAACAATTTTGAGCACAGTACTTACAGCATTGTTGTGAAATATGGGTCTTGAACTCTTTTAGGCACTAGTTTTTCAGTCCAGGTATTCTACGCCCAAAATGAATTTTTTAACCTGTGTGATACTATAGCACATACCAATTCTGTGAGTTCTTGTACCTCCCATTTTTTTTCTCAAAGCTATTCAGTAAAATCAACTTGTATTTGCAAACCATCTCCAGGCAAGCGCTGTAAAATAATTGGTAAACAACCAAACCTTTACCAAAATACAAGAATCATAGCACAAAGAGCATGAGCAAATATTGGCATTTACAGGAATGACATCACAGAGTACCTGGATAGTACAGGAGTAAATTAATCTGTAGAAATTTTAAGAATTTACTATCATGGATTTATTTATTCTAGAAGCAATCTTAACTAAAAGATAGAGAAAGTCAGGTATGATTTTTTTTTTTTTATCAGTTGTCTTGTGCCTATAAGAACATAATGTCAGCTGTCAAAATGTCAAGCTATTTGACTTCATGACAAATGAAGAGCAAGAGAACAGATATAAACCAAAAAAGAACATTGATTTGCATGTATTTGTCCAGTCTTCTAGTCAAACAGAAGAAAATGCAAATGTCCTGCAGCTTGGCTGTTACTGTAGCCATGAACTATTTGAAGACAAAAAAGATAAGTATATCAGGAATTATGTTTTTATTTGTGCTGGTCACACCTTCACTAGAACCCCTCAATGAAAATATTGTCCCACAATTCACCTTTACCTGTTCTGTATTCAACACATCAAGACTCATATTCCCATTCAATTGCTGTGGATAATTCAGACTTTTATTTTTCATTCTTCTTTATCCTACAGGAGTGTCTGGGCCAACTGATGCAGGGATTATTTTGCAATGTCCTTCATGTTGCCCTCTAACACGCTCCCATGTCTGTGTTCCTAAATATGAATTAGGCAAATCGGCTGTCCTGTTTGAGCTCTGTAGCACAAGTATAAATGCTTAGCATTTGCTTTGTAAACAAATAAGATATTGCAGAGATATTGCATTTTATTTTCTGACTCAGCCTTTTCTTCTGGATAAAATGTTGGAATCACAGGGAATTTTCTGGGCAATAGTTAAGATATGGTTGCCTGCAGTAGGATTCTTGTGTGCAGCATAATGTAACCCACAGGTCTGATTAAAAGATTTCCAAAATGAGGATTCTGAAAAATGGCCATGGGCAGTGCTATCAAGTTTGTAAAGAAGCAATTGAAAACTGTGGTCTGTATATCTTGCTAGCAAGTTTCAACAATCACTTGCTTTCATAGGTACAGGACTGAGAGAAAGAATTTTAAAGCCGAAAGTCTTACAAATAATGAATACCCAAATGCATATGCTTGAATGAAGTATAATGCAGATATAAAAGAAACAGGATGCAACAAGTAAAAGAGAAAAGGCGGCAGGTGATGTCTTGTGGAAAATGCACTGAATGCAGGATGCAATGTACAGTTAAGATTTAAATCTAGAGACCAATCTCTGTTACACTGATGAAAAAACTGACTAACATCATTGCCGATTCCATAAAAATCTCAGAATATACTTTATCAGTTGGAGATGATAAAGAGGGGAGTCAGCAACAGGAGCAGATATTCCACTCAAAACAAATTAGAAGCAATTTGTTCCAATAACCTGTACTCATTTCTAGAACAGGACTCCAACTGCAATAACTATTTTTCTTCACACAAAACAGAGGAATAGAAAGTACACAGGCTAGTAGAGGGAAACCCAGTGGATATGCTAGAAGGAAATACAAATGTAACTACTATGACTATCATAATAGAGAGGTAATAAGGTGAAAAATACTGGTAATGCAAATCAGCTGTCTAAAAAAGCCATGCAAAATATAGATGTTAATTATACTAAGATGTTAAAATTATCTAAAATAAAGAAGTAAATGAAAAATGTGCCAAATGTAAATACTTTTAAGGATTAGCATGGGTGTAAGTTGGCATTGCAATAAAAACAATAAGTAACTGCAGATAAAATGAAGGGAAAATTGTGAAAAACAAGTAGATATTGCTGGGAAACAGCTGATGTCTTTGGGAATGCAACAGGGGCTGGCAAGGAGGAAAAAAGTTAGAAATTGTTGAATTTTCTGGAAGAGAAAATGAAAAAAAATATTGTAACTAAGATAATGCCAAAGTATTGCAGGTGTATAAATAAATTAAAAATGAGAGGAACTAACACATAAAGAGAAATTTTGGAATAAATGGTCTGCTAGGAAATGAATGTGTCAACTATGCTGAAAGAGGTCGCAAACAACCCTGTGGCTGAATGCTTCCTATGATCACAAAAGCACTCTGTAAGAGAAAATTAGTGTGTAACCAGGAACTGTTGTGAAAGAGTAGAGAAAGCATGCACCATAAATATAATTTCAAGTCACATTCTCTGACTAGAGTCGTGTTGGTATCAACACAAGGTTTCACACACCCTCATGTGTTAAATCAAGCCTAAAAGAAATAGCTGCCTGGAAAGCAAAAGAATAAAAGCAAAATTGAGGAGCAATTTCTAGGAAAATGGATGATTTGAATTTCTAATGTAATAGTAGCTCTGCATGTAAAAAGTAGCCTTTGAAAAGTGAGCATTTCCAAAGGAGAGTATTTGATGGAGTAAAATCATTATATTACTGTATGAATTGGGAAAAAACTGTGTTACACCCTGAGCCTTGTTCTGCAGTCCTTATCTACCACAAATAGATTTAACTTAAAGTAAAACCTTGAATGTACACAGAATATCCACATGAGCAATTCCTGAATGTTTTCTGCAGCTTCAACCCCGTAAGAGCGGGAGAGGAGCATAAAGTTCAGCATTAAATGTCAGGTTTAGTTGGCATTTCAATACTTTTTTAAGTTATCGTATTTTTAAATGAATTTAATTTTCAGGAAAAGAGGCAGTCTGACGGCTTTAAAGACTTAAGTATGTGTTTTAGCACAGAAACAATATACCATCTGCAGTTATAACTGAGCAAATCATTCACAAACAGTTTGGAAATTGTCGAATAAGAAAGTTCATTCAGTGGTCGTGATCATCTAAGTTTGGTGCAGAGGGTATAGATATCTGAGACAACATAGTCAATAACTCCATTGATTTGGTATCTTCCATACCTATATATTAATCCTATTCAAAATTGTTTAGGCATGTAATCATATTATGAAATTTTAGTTATCAAATTAACTGGAATGGTTAGCCTGTACCTTTTCTAAGTCTTACTCCAACACTCCATGCTCACTATATAATGCGTACAACAGAGGCTTGCAATTACTGTAATTTAGGAAATTCTTGGAAAATAAATTGTTTTCTGAGAAAGGCTTGTGTATTACAGTGTCTCCTTCAGAGGACTGGTTAAAGATGGCTTTCCTGACCTTCAACAAGTATAGCATAGTCTCTTTCATTTCCAATATATTTTTCTGTGTTTATCAGAGTGTGATGAAAGAAAAGATGATTTTGCATTCTAGTGGATAAGAAACCTTTTTTTCTCCAGTAAGTTATAGCAACAGATTGAATTTTATATGTCATTTATCTATTTTTAAGAACCTGTATCTGGACCAGTATCTCAGAAAGTGAGTTTGCATGTTTTGACATTAACGCCTTCAAACTCATTTAAAGTGGACTCCTGGACTCAGATGTGCTAACTGTAGTTAAAATCTGCTTTGCAGTTAACCACCCAGAAAATTAGGCACAACATTCAAAAACTGTAGACTTTGCCAATATTTAGGCGTGCAATAGGGTGCTGGGTTTTGTTGGTTTGTTTTTATTTTTTTCTAGAAATTTAAATGTATCATTTTCGTAGTGTCTGGTCCACCCATATTTAGCTCCACAGCCCTAATGCCACAGGAAGCAGAGAGAATTTGTGTATTCCAGAGGGCGTATTCCTGCCCTACAGGAAGCATTCGACAGGATGCAGGAGCAGCTACTGTTATACCCTGCAACACAGCAGCACAACGCTGAAGGTATCTCCCTACATAAAAATCTGGCAGAATCTGGTCCTGTGGGTCTTCTGTGTGTCATTGATTCCAGATAATTGCCATTTTTTGTGTATGTGTGTGTGTATGGGTGTCCGTCTGTCTGTCTTTCTTTTAACAACCAGGCAGGCTTTGTTTCCATTTCTTTCTGGTTTGTTTTGTTTATTGCAAAGGGGGATAAGAAGCTGAGGTTGCTCACGGCATTTGAACTAAATGTAGTTGGTAAAGTTCCAAGTGGTTGACAAGAAATTCTGCAGATGAATACTGCTATCTTATTTTCTTGTTTTGACTTTTCTGTTATCTCTGGGATATTCTGCAGGTTGCATTTCAGTAAGACTCTCAAATATTGATGTCCATTTCCATTCTCTTTAAGAACTATGTGTCTCTAGCTGAATTGACATGTTATTGTGACACTTCTTAAACTAGAGAAAAGGTCATTTATAATCAAAGAGCAGGTGGAATAAGATGTTTTCATGAGTTGCTACTTCCTTTCATACGTATGTACAATTGATTTAAGTTGAACAGATCAACTAAGCTCTTTCCCCCCCACCCCTTGTTTTTAAGCTCCTTTTTTTTTTTTTTTTTTTTTTTTAACGAAGTATCATAAAATACCTTTAGGGCACAAATTTGAAGCTCAAGATCTGAAGCTGTAAACAACTGCAGGCACAACTGGTGCAAGTTAGCAGTTCAGAGGAATGCCACAATAGCAGTCCAGTAGCTAGAAAACTAAACTGCATCAGTCGCAGCCACAGTGTGCCCACCAACCCAAGAGAGAAGAAAGGGTTATGAGGCACTAATAATATTTGGCCTCTCTTGCATGTTAAATTCTAGAGCTGATCACATAAACCAGAGCCTTATGTGTCTAACTCCAACTTTTCCTGTACCATTGCTTAGCTTACCTTATCAGTCAGCCTGGGAAAAATGCTGTTCATATTCCTACAGATATAAAACACTTTCTTATTTTCAAGGAGTGACATTTCCGCTTGTTTCAAATTTAAAAAAAAAAAAAAAAAGAAAAAAATGCACACAAAAAAAAAATCTCACCTATTGTCTCTAAATGATTTCAGGGAGCTAAATATATCAAAATTAAGTGGAAAATATTCTGCTGCTGCAGAACTGGAGGGGTGACTCTTACAAGTCAGATATTTACTCTTTCTATTTTGCTCTTGCAGCTAAGGTCAAACACTTCAAAGGAAGGAGTTCAGATAGCTGAGACTGTGTGAGTAACAAACTGTGCATAATTAGAATGCTCTGTTTTGAACAGCTTCTATATATTTGACACAAGTGAATATTTATGCTATAAAACCATATTTTGTGTTGTGCAGCTCTACTGCTTGTCATACAGGTTTTCAGTATTTCACTTTACAGCATGTATTTGCATTCAGAATTCATTATGCACACATCACAAACACTACACAATGGCTGAGTTTAAACAAGTCTGTTTCTGTACTTTTGGATCAGATACAGCTGGCAGACTAAAGTACAATGAAAGCAGCAAACCTCAGTGATAGCTGAGCAGCATATTCTGAAACCTACAGACACTTCCAATTACAGGGTTTCCAAACAGTTCTTTAACTTATATAGCTATGTTAGGGACCCCATGTTTTTGCAAGTTTTAATGAACAGAGCATTGCAAAAAAAGATCAGTCAAAAAGTAGTAACAGGGAAATCTTCCTTTCCTCTTGTTTAGTGGCACTCATTTTTAAAGCATCAAAAATTGAAAAAACAAACAAACAAACAAACAAACAAACCCCCTGAACTCCCAGCCTTTTTGCTTTTAGTGTATGAAAATCTGCCTGTCATGAAAATAATTTTTGTCACAAAAATAATTAAAAAAAATAGTAGAAAAAATATCTGATCTGGGTTTTCAAAAGCAGTTAATGAGTAGGTTTGATTTGAATTCCTGTATGAGAGAAGCTGCTACTGAGAAGTCCAAAATCTTTTCAGAGCTCCAAAGGAACAACCGAAATCATTTGACAGTTTGGGGAGAGAGAGAAGAATAAAACTGTGATTTCTTACTCTAACGGATGGCACCATTCTTCTCTGCCCGGTTCCTCCACAAAGAAATTATAATATGCACACTGCTGTTGAAGAAGTTGAAATCGAAGGTCAGTACTTAAATTCACCTTGAATTAATTCATCCTGTTGTGTCAAGTGATTTCATTTTGCACATTTCCCTCCTTCCTGCTCTTCTAATCAGCAGTGCTCCAAGTCACAAAGCAGAGCCACTCAAAAGACCAGGGCTAAAAGGCAGCAACTGGCATTAAAAAAAAAACAACAACAAAAAACAACCCACCAAAACCCAACAAATTAAATGAGAGATCATTAGAATCGCAAAAAAATAATCGTACATGTTTTTTCTAAATTATTTACTAATGTAACACATCCAATTGAAACCCTTGATCTTAAATATTTGAGGAGTTATTTAAGGAAAGCAGGTAAGCAGTCCATATGAAAGGGTTATTTAAGGGTTACCATGCTGAAAATAAATATGTGCTTAACTGCTTCTCTATGTGTGTTTAACTGCTTGTCTACATCAAGGCCTGTACAGTGGTCAGACAAGAAAAGACAGACCAATTAGATGGTAATTTTTAAGAAGATCCCTCTCTTTATTAATGACCACTTTGTCTGCAGCACACAAGGATAAATGTTTAAAGTGAAGTGCTTTTGAGTAATAAGGTTTTTCTGCATGGACGTTTCATGTTCTGATTTGCAAAATTTACTCTGAAAAGAAATGCACCATTTGCTTGATCTTTTTTTCTTCCTCATAAACAGACTTTATGAAGTTGGTATGGGAGCTGGAACCCAGTTACTGAGCTGTGCAAGCCTAAAAGTCTCAGTTTCTAATAGTCTCAAAAAATCCTTTAAAAATATAAACAAATAAAAAGATGAAGCTAATCAGTTTCTTTAACACAGCAGACAGACTATTATGCTACCATATCTAAGTGTCCTGTACACGGGACAGTTCATCACAGGGGAAAACCCAACAGCATAAGATGACAGCAACAACAGCTGGAACCACAGAAGAGAATATTCTTTCAGTTCAGCTTTTCTGGGAAACTCTCTGAGCTAGTTGAAAATGACATAGCTCACGCAGACTTTAAAATAATCACACTCTTCTGTGAAGTCCAAATTGAGGAGATTTTTGTTTCTTTTTGGTTAGCAAAGTCTGCTTTGATGACTAGATCCACAGAGGAGATGCTTTTGTTCACCATGGTAGCAGACATCAAACACACATGTAGGGATCAAAAGTGCAATTTCATGGTCACTTTGCTGGGAAAAGAAAAAGAAACAACATGTAAATAATCACTCCAGAGCACACTAGTTTTCCCACTGTCTCTAGTGCTCCCAAAGAATCACACCTAAGTCAATAAAAACTATCTAGCACTACTGGAATTGGGCAACTAAGGTACTTTTTTTTCCTGTGGAATTGAGTGCAGTGAGCAAACGGACAGCATAAAGAAATCCAGCAGCTGCCTTCTGCCTCTCTTCCTCTCTGAGAGCAAGTGCAAGAAAGATTTTAATGCAGAACAATGACAGAGGAATATTCTTAATATACTAATGTAGAACATGTATGTAATGAAATTATCACCTTTAGAAAGATTCTTAAGAAACATTATTATTGCACTGTTTTAGTGTTACACAGAGAGAAAAAAAGAACAAGTCTTTTCCAGCCATTTTGAAATATGAAAAACAAAACATTTCTGGCTACTTAAATGAGGGGAATAATACAATTTAATTGTGAATGACAGTTAAAAGCATCCATATCTGGGATTTCATACTGTA
The DNA here is from genome assembly GCA_035590195.1 of Aviceda cuculoides. Classification (NCBI taxonomy): domain Eukaryota; kingdom Metazoa; phylum Chordata; class Aves; order Accipitriformes; family Accipitridae; genus Aviceda; species Aviceda cuculoides. Next base: position 5,586,292 of record JAVJGG010000029.1, read on the forward strand.
AATTACATTTCCCTACCTGGCTTGGCAAACATCAGATAAATAATGTATTTTTACTTTATTTGCATATTGGCTTGCTATGAAACTAGTGACTGTGATTCACAAATAAGTCTTGTGTCTGTTTGTGGAGGGGACATGCATAATGTGCTGTGTGCGGCATTTTAATTGTAGCGGTCATTAGCATTCAAGATTGTGAAATAACCCCAGCATCTTTCCTTAAGTAACAATAGATTTATATCTCAGAATATGTACAGAAGCTATTTTCAAGGTCTGTATGAAGTGAGGTTGCTGGAGGGATTTTACTAATAGCTGGAAAACAGTGAGTTTATTCCAGTGATTTCAGCTGTAAAACAGTGATGAGCAATGGAACTGGAAACATATTCAAATTTCATTACAAAGCCGAATGTATATGGTGTCATTGTTATTTTATTTATTCAAGTGAAGTTAAAAAGCGCAGAGAAAAAAAGTCAGTATGTAATCATACATATAAAAATATGGAATTTATAACTTGTTCTTGAAGATTTGGGGCTTTTTTTCACAATTGAGGGAAAAGTGATACATGACAGTTCTTTTTCTTCACACAAGCAGCATAAAACCCAGCAATTTTTTTATTAAATCATTTACAGGCAAATATTAAAAATATGGTATTGGAAGACCTTTATGAGAGATACATAGGGACTAAACTACACATGGAACCTATGATAAAATCCTTTGTATAGTCTGGCTTTATTTTCATACTTTTGCATTAGTACTGTTTCTGACTGTACTCTGTAGACGGACTGTTACCAAATCTCCCATTGATGAACTTCTGCTTACTGGACATCTTACGGAATATAATTTCATATTTATGCCCATGGAATTGATTAGAAATGATTCCCCAGGATCGTCTGGATCCCTTGAATTTGAGATCGACTTTTCAGAGAAATTTTTTTTATGAGAATGGGGAATGGAGTTTTTTATTCTGAATCCTGAGAAGCTCTGCTAAGATGATAGACAGATAGACATGAAGGGTTTGAAACTTGGAGATCTGAAAGAGCCTTATCTTTGTGTACCGGTGAGGCTGTGACTTTCTGTATAAGATACAAAATGGTTCTCTCCCATATATGGATTATAAAAATGGCTATGTTTGAAGAAACTGAAAATTTGTAGGGTTTTTTTTCAACGGTTGTTGAGCCAAATGCTTTGCTGTTTCGGTTTTACTCATTTAATTATTCAATACCTTTTTCTATGGTTAAAGTGGTGGCAGTTACTCACAATTCTCTGAACTTGCCTAAAGATGAGAAAGAGTTCGCTATAGTAGACTACATATTTGATAGAAACCACTGTGGTAAGGGAGATCCTACTTGGATGGAAATCTGTGCCTTGGAGCACCAGAGGCAAAGTACTGGATTGCTGGAGCTCCCACTGACCTCATTCACAGCCTAGAGAGATTGCGTCTCATGTCCAGACTCAGACAAAAATGCTGTGTGTTGAGTTCCTGGAGCAGGATAACAACTTCTACAGCTCCCAAAGCTTTCCTTGGGCCAATATTAGGATTTATTTCATAGCTGACAGAAAGCCCATATTGTTCTCATGAGAAGCACAGTGTGCACAGTGACATTTCTGCTGTGACATTGTACATTGCTGCAAAGTTATAAGGTTTAATTGGATGGACTCTAAGTGTGGTTTAGTTTACTGTTTAAGCATTAGAATCACTAAACCAAGACTGTCCCTTTTTATATTAAATATTGACAACAGGGAATAAGCTATTATTAAATGTGGTTAACAATTTAAAAAATTGTAATAATCTTGTATCTGTTTTCAGGACATTCTAGAAAGTGTGATATGATTCTTTTTCTTAGGCAACATGAAGAGGTTTTGGGTACAACTATACTGAAATGCTCATTCTGATAGGCACACAGAGGTAACTTCTTTGATGACTGTTAGTGTGGGAGATGTTTGTACCTGGCATTTTCAATATCCTGTTGCAGCTAATCTGCCTTGGCTAAATGTGTTCATGAAATTCCCAGGCCAAACAGAAAGACTTACTGAGCAGAGTTCAGATTTTTGTAATGGATTAAATATCTGTGCCACATGTTTTACAGCTTCAGCAGGCTCCTCTCTTTCTGTCCCTCTATCACACAAATATGCATACACTAAAATCAACCCTTAAAAATATCAGATCAATTTTTGTGTATCTGAATGCATAATCTAAGACAGTGAGCCAGTTCATGCTATTTTTGTTTTTATAAAATAATTTACTTTATAATCAATCATTTTGAATCAAGTAAGTAGGATTCAGGCAGTCTAGGCCTGAAAGAATCTGGCCCATCCCATAAAATTGACTGCAAATTTTGTTCCCTATTGTAGAAGAAATAATATGGGCTACTGAATTGCTTATGTCATGTTTGAAAAGGATGATCCTAATCAAAAGGTTGGAATTTTCCTCTCAGATCTGCAAGGCAGATCTCCACTCCAATATTATTCTTTCCCCATATGCATGGAACTTCAAAGGATTATGTATGTAAAAAGAGAAGAATATCTTAATCAAGATCAGCCATGCACATCTTGAGAATGGAGTTTGCATCCAAATGAGGACTGACTGAAAAGCGAAATGTTCATTACTATGACCAGAATTCTGTGCAGAATTGAGAAAGTAATTTACACTGTCAAGTTCAAAAAGGAAATGCACAAAGCATTTCTGAGTACATGAAAGGGAGCCCTCTTCTGTTGGCGTAGAAGAGGACTAGACAACCCAGCAAACTCAAATACCTGTGAGCTAAATTGTGCCTGTAAGCACAGCCCTGAGCAAGGAATAGTGCATATGATGAACCACCCTGAGAGATACATGCCTCCAGGTACAAGTCTCTGAGATGTAATTGCCTTCTTGTTGCTAGTTTATAACGAAGGCAAGTCATACCAGACTGCAATGATTGGCAGGCAGATTGGAAAACAACTAAAGCTGATGAAATAAAATATATCTCAGTCCTCTCCTCCAGCTCTGTATTTCTTTCCTGAGCGCAAATATATATCTTTTTGTTTGTTTGTTTGTTCAAGGAAGAAAACCAGACTCTATCAGCCTTTAACAGGCATCTGTCATGGAGATTTGGTTAATAGGAAATGCAAACTATTGTAGATATGGATATTTTTAACTGCAACACCTCAGAAAGATCCTGTCACTGTTACTGAAGTTATGGGAGAAATCCGAGCAAATTAATTCAGGTATGTTCCAGATTAGTCACTGAGACAGAGTCACAGAGGCCATCCAACCATCTATGGCGGAAGCAACATATGGGCACAGCCTGCTGTCTTCCCTCAGAGATTGTCTAAGGAAGCAGGCCAGGAATGCAACTTATGCTTCTGGAAGGGTAGAGAGGATTCGTTAAAACCTGCTGGTTGGTTTTTAAATAGCTAGTCTAATACACTCAAAATGAAAGCAGATGCAATTAGTGTGTAATTTGGTATCGAACAACATAGTTACATGCATGAAGATATATTTCCGCACTAAGGTAGTCAGATAACAGTCAGATTAAAAAAAAAAAAAAAAAAGGGAAAAAAAAAGCCTAGTTCTTTAAAGTATTAAAGTATTTATGTCTCTTACCTCTTTGTTCAATTGCATTCAGTTCAACAGGTAGTTCCATACCAAGAGACCATCTGCTATGCAAAATGTAATCAATCTCTCTTTTAAAAGGATAACAAAAATCCCCCTTTCTATACTGGCACTCTTAACATAAACAAGGGCATCCTGTGTCCTTTCTGATCAGCCAAAAGGAAGAAGAAGGAATTATCCCTTCCTAAAATAATTTGCCCAGTAGAGGTTGAAGGTATGTGGGTATACCCCACTGATGTCCAGAGACTTTTGGAAGACAGAGATCTGTCTTCAGAGCCAAGAAGCAGTGAGGTGTCACCCTTGGTGCCATGGCTGTGCATGAAGAGAGAGCACACATACGGTGCAGATTCATTGCAAGTTTTGGTTACATAAAGCTTTTGTGACAACCCATACCCAATGATGAAATAGAAAGTGACAACTTAAGGTAACAGACAGCATAAAAGAAAAATACACAGAGAAAGCAGCTGTTCTCCCACTGCTGCCTCATCCTTCTTCTGCCAATCATAAACCTTTCTTCCTGCTTTATTTCAGAAAGACATTTCTTTAATGTTAACCACATTAAATTATCTTATGATAAGTAAACAAAAGATTAAGCAAAGAAAACACAAGCATCTGTATGACCTCAGATTTCAAAATAAGATTCCTTTTTTTATTCAAGTTTTCATTTCACACAAGCTTAAAATCACTTGAAAATACAGTAAGGCCATTTCAAGACTCATAAAATATAAAGTATGTAACCTGGCCATTCAGCACTTCTCCAGATTTTTTTTTAAGTTACTCTTTTATTTTGTTTTATTTCATGTTGCTAGGACAATAAATTACTTCAAACTTAAGTGATCAGTGTACTCTTACAGAAGACTTGCAAGCCTTTGTGCTTCTGTGTTTTAAGTCCCTTCTTACTTTGTGCTCAGTTTTTCTGTTGCACTCTTGTTGTGGAAATAGGCAACTAAGTTTAATAACATTTACCTTCTCTATAGTGTCTAGTTAAACCCTGGGGTTGTTGACGCAAAATGTTATGCAGTGGTGGATACAGCTCAAATATCAGATTTTTAATTGCCCTGCAGTGTTAATCCAAGGGGATTAACATAAGGGTCCCTTCTGTCCATCTGTCAAGAAGGGAGAGAGAATACTCTTCTAGAAGGGTTGGGAGAAGAGTAGCAGTTTCTTGGTAAAGTCTTATACATTCCTCAATAATGTAGTGGATATCCTCTTTTGTACTCAAGTCTGTCTGCTCTGTAGACGAAGACCACCGAAATCCATGAGAAACTTGCAATGACGAATTGTTCCAGGCTACCTGCTGCACTTTATCTTATGTATATTAACACTGCACTCAATGGATGCTGAAAAAAAACATGTAAACCAAGGCCAATTTCATTACTTCAGCCCCATCAAAGCCATCATGGAAACATGGTGGGACAACTCCCATGACTGGAGTGCTGCAATGGATAGCTATAAGCTCTTCAGAAGGGATAGGTGAGGTAGAAGAGGTGGTGGGGTGGCTCTCTATGTTACGGAATGTTCTGACTGTACGGAGCTACATGATTCCGATGACAAGGTGGAGTGCTTATGGGTGAGGATTAGAGGGAAAGCCAACAAGACAGATGTTGTGCTGGGAGTCTGTTATAGACCACCCAATCAGGTGGAAGAGATGGATGAATCATTCTACAAGTGACTGACAGCGGTCTCAGAATCGTGCACCCTTGTTCTTGTGGGGCATTTTAACTTTCCAGATATCTGCTGGAAATACAACACAGCAGTGAGTAAACAATCTAAGAGGTTCCTGGAGTGTGTGGAAGATAACTTCCTGACACAGCTGGTAGGC
>JAVJGG010000029.1:5591799-5601889 GCA_035590195.1 Aviceda cuculoides
TCCAGAGAAGGGCAACCAAGTTGGTGAGGGGCCTGGAGCACAAGTCTTATGAGGAGCGGCTGAGGGAGCTGGGTCTGCCTAGTCTAGAGAAGAGGAGGCTGAGGGGAGACCTCATAGCTGTCTACAACTACCTGAAGGGGGGTTGTAGTGAGGTGAGTGCTGGTCTCTTCTGTTGGGCAGCTGGAGATAGGACAAGAGGAAATGGCCTCAAGTTGAGGCAAGGGAGATTTAGGGTAGATATTAGGAAAAATTTCTTTTCTGAAAGGGTTGTCAGATATTGGAATAGGCTGCCCAGGGAAGTGGTTGAGTCACCATCCCTGGAGGTATCCAAAAAGTGCATAGACAAGGTACTCTGTGTCATGGTCTAGTGGGCATGGATGACAGTTAGACTCGATGATCTTGAAGGTCTTTTCCAACCTAAATGATTCTATGATTCCATAGTAGATTTTTTTTTATTATGGTAATTATGTGATTAAAAATTAATATGAACAACTTTAAAGATTTACAGAGGGAGATGATTGCTGGAGGAAAAGGATTTGTTTCTGCCTCAAAGTACCACTGTGACTACCTACTAAATATTTGTGGAAGATTCAGTGCTGTACTGCACTGGTAATATTCTCATGTGAAGGAGCCATGTACTTGAGGGAGCATCAGTCTCCAAGCCATCAACTTTCTTTGGCCTCTCTGCTGTGACTGTGAATTTTGGTGATAATATTTCTATTTGTGATACAGCAGCTCAACTCTGGGACATGTCATGAGCTCACACTATGCATCTGACAGCTTCTTTTGTACTGCTCTTTGAGAAACTAGAGAAGGCAGATAGTTTGTAACTCAATTCTGAATTCATTTTCTGGGAGAAACACAAATAGTCAGAGCAGCCCATTTTCAGACTGGGCCTTGAGAATGGTAAAAGCAATTTAAAGGGACCCTGGGCATTGTGAACCACAACAGTTGTGTCCTCTTTCTACCTCCACAGCACCTTCAGTTGTGCTGAGGACATGTGGACTGCAGGTAAGAATAATACACATCTTTTAGTCCTGTCTTTCAACTGTTATATTTCAGAGTATGAAGGAAATATTTATTCTTACCACAGCAGTATATTCTGGAAGGTAACATACTCATTGGAGATGTGGGAGATGGACTTTCCCATTCTTTTTTTTTTGTCCCTCACTGGAATTATGGATTCAACATCATATCAAAAGTGGCAGGCGATAAGGATGTACATCAACATATCCATCACATCCATCCATGTACATCCATCACATATATTCTTATTTTTGTAAGTCTTTAAACATTCAATGGAGTAGAGTCAAGAGCACAGATACTCACTTTACTAGAAACTTGTTTCTATAAACTTGGCTGAACAGTCTCCCTCCCATCTCAGAACATGTGTTCCTATTGGAGAACTGGGGAACCATTTCCTTGCATATTGCAATGAAATCTGGGTCAGCAACCTCTCCTTATGTCCTGACTTCAGTTGAAACAAAACCTGGATGTGTGGGCAACAAAGGACCTGTAATCTGCTCCAATACCTCTGGACAGGGAGATCAAACTTCAGGGGCCACCATGGAGCACAAATGCCATGCATTTAAACAAAAGTTTGATATAACTAGTAACTATATAATCCAACATGCCCTGCTGTAGCCATAAAGACTGATGTTTCCATGCTGGTTTCCATGCTGGTATGCTTAGTGGTGGCTACATTATTTCCCATTAAGCATTTCTTATGTCATACTTTCTTGGCCTACTCAAAAAAAAGGGACCCAAGGTTTTTTTCAAACTATTGGTGATCCCCAAGCACTTCTTAAAGGATGGCCCTCACTTGCCCTGTGTATCTAGTTTGTTATTCATTGATTTTTCTTTTCATTTGAAAATGAAACATTTTATAGAGAATGAAATTTGTAGTTTAACATGACACACTGTTGTGGGGCTTTTTTTGTTTCCCAGTACAACAAAACCAGAAACTAAATTAGATTAAATCTGAACAGATATTAGGATTCATTTCAGCAACCAAACTATTAAAAAAAAAAAAAATCAATTATTCATTTAGCTCTCACAGGAGCTTTTTCTAAGTAGAAGACTCTGACTTCTACTGGAAGTTTATTCTTTTTGGACTGCCTAATAGCTTTGGATCCAAAGCAATCCCTAACTCGAGACATGTTCATGAGAAAGCCAAAACCATCCCCTACTTTCTGTCCCCTGAAAATTACCAAACAACAAATTCCAAGGCCGTATATTTTCTTTCAGTTTTAGAACTTTTGGAAAAGATCACAAACAATGAAGGATGAAATTTTGTTGCATATATCACAAGCTGCTTGCTTCAAGCATCAGCAGCTAGGTAGGCATAATGACAATGCCACAAAAGATGAACAATAAAATAGTCCAAGTCCACTAAACCAACAGATTAAGTTTCATGTGATGACCTGTAGAGGATACAATGTGGAGATGAAAATGGAATTGGATTGCACAAATAAATACTGTGTCCCAGAAGACAACAGAAACTTGGTGCTAGATAAGGGAAAAAAAAAAAAAAAAAAAGAAATCAGGTGCATCTCTATTAAAAGAAAACAAACAGCTAAATAATCAATGTCAATTACTACAAACCCATTGTTATATAATAATTTCAATCATTTGTCTTCCAGAAGATGAAATCCTTAGTTCAGTACCTAGGAACTAGAATTCACTATGAAAAAATGACATGGAAAAAAGAAAGTGTAATTCATATTCAGGGCAACTCTAAGTGCAGAAGTAGTAACAAGTACATTCATGTTCACAGAAGCAAAGAACTTTCAGGAGAAGTTGATGGGTAGTGTCAGAAAGTATCTTGTTCAGTTCTCATTTCAATTGGAAATGTTCTAAGAAATATTTTCAATAGGAATATACCATATCAGAAAAGATTATCTGTTTCTCTGAATTAAAACTAACCTATTTTGTTTTCCAGATACTCCCTGTATCATACTCCTGTTGAGAGAATGGACAGAGTTATTCACTGGAGCTGTTCAATTAATGAATATATATTCAAGAAAATTACAATCTACTCAATTTGAGGAAGAGGTGAAATTCACTGAATACGTTTCTTGTTATGAATGATTCATCTACATCTAGTAAATATGCAATTCCTTCTGATTTTTAGTAAACACTCTAAAACATTTGGTTTTCAAAAGGCATTAAATAATCAGTCAACATATCAGCTGCTGTCATTTCTCAGTTGAGGGTTATAAAGAGGTCTGTGGACCACATTCAGAGCTCTTTCCCTTCAAACAAAGTTTATAATTATTATCTCAAAGTCACTGGAGTCTCCCTGAATTTACACCTTGTAAGTGAAATAAAAATCTTCCTTTTTTGCTAATCAGTTTAATTACTACAGATAATTAAACAAATTTGTTACTTTGTTGTAAGCACTCCTCCAGCTTATATGATTTATATATTTTAAAAGGCTTTTTCTATTTTCTTCCTTTTTTAATACAAAGTTGTCAGCAAATAATGAGTCAGTGTAAAAATTAAAAATGAGAAAGCTGTACAGTTGTCCACTCCAAAGGTTTGGTAGTTGCTTTTGACAGTGCTATAAGAACCTATCAAGATGGTACAGAAATGCGAAAATGGTCAACCTTTTGCCCAATTGTAAAGAAATTCAGACAACTGAACCAAGAAAACAGATGTCTTTGAAAACCAAACAATCTGCACTGGTGAATCATGATAGGTCTAAGAAGACTCCTCTTTGAAATTTCACTGCAAAGAGCATAGTAGCTTCTGGTAAAAAGCAATCCATCTTAAGAACTTCTATCCTCACACCAGGGAATGCAGAGTTAGTCAAATATGCTGTATCTGTAAAGATAGAAGGACCTATCTGAAAAGACACAGTAGTCTGGAAAATTTCCATACTCAGAATTTCAGTGAAACAAAAGAAGACTTCCACAAGAGAGGCTTTGTGAAACAGGCCTATAATTTCATTTAATCGTGTGTACAAAAATGTGTCAGTAGGAAAACTTCATTTCTCTGGTGACATCCCTCGCTCAGTTATGCATTAATTACCATTATAAATTCTTACCTTGTAGCTATTAGATCTGCACAACATTATAATGCCCCATACTTACCACATTTGTTTGTCCTTTCTCCCCCAGTTTCATCTCTTGTCTGGTTTATCCTGGGATGTTCTTGAAGTGAAATGGGAAATCTGCCAACAACTTGATTTCCTGGTGGAATATGGTGAAATTGAAATTACATGTTTTGCTAAGTGGCAACAATGTTTTCACTTTAAAACAACAGAATGTAATTTATTCATTTCTTAGAACTATATAAGCAAAGTTTTACTTTTTAACATGGGCCATGTCACTTCAATTCACTGAGAAGCAAAACACTGGCATGGTATTAACTGTAGAAATATGTCATATGCGTTAGCCTATTCTGAAAACAAGATGCTCATACGACCTCTTGGCACCAGATAACTAATTAGCTTTGCCTGTTTGGGAATACTGACTCCAGCTACAGTACTTAACTTGGCTAATTATGTGTTTTCCCTCTTCCATGCCAGTATCAATTGTGTAAGTGGAGGGCTTTCATAATGATGCTCCATACTGTCAAGGAATAGGTTGATTTCAAGAAATATAAAGGGTGGATTTTTTTGAAAATGAAAGCAGTACAGTTACTTCATATGTAACACATAGTAGACGTTAACCTGGGTCATCATGTACAAAATATGTCAGATATTTGCCTTCAGCTATTCCTTTGCCCAATCCTCTGCTTTCCAAACTTACCTGGAGCACTGAATCCTTGCCCTTAGTCCCTTTCAAGGCTGTGACCCACAGAGCTCTTTTCCCATACATCTGTGACTCCAGCCTACTCATCCTTCATCTCAGGAAGTCCACCAGGAGCTCCTCCCTCTTTCTTTTCTTGTACAACCAGTCCCATTTCATTAACACTACCTTATGCCTCCTGGGTTGTTTCATCAAAGTGTGGGTGGGATGGGAAAGTGTGAAAGAATGGTCAATTGCTGTTGCTGAGCCAGAAACCAAGGGTAAGGCTCTCTGTCCATGATGCTGTGGAGCATCAAAAAAGGATCAGAGAGGGCACCTGCTGCTAGAAGCATTTGCTGGTATCCCCAGCTCAGGCTCACCCATCATTTCCAAAGAGAAGAGCCACAGCCCCACTCAACCTACTCTCTGGGTCAGGAGGCAGGGGCTCACTGCTTTGGTAGCGTTCATTCTGTGAATTAAGTGGCTGAGTCTTCTGGTACAGGCAAAACAGGAAGCATACCGCTGTCCTAGGAAATGGCCTGATTTTCTTACAACCAAGGCCAGCTTTGTAGAGTGTTAATCTCTCCAGATTTGGATGTTGCAAAATTGAAGATTAGATGGCAGCCATAAAAATAAATCTTACTTTGAAAACATAGAGATTTCCATCCTCTTACTGCTATGGTGGGATATTATTATATATGTTTATATTCTGTCCCCACTTAAACTGTGAGTGACTTTTAAGAGAATTAGACATGCTCAGTCTGTCCCGCAAAGTAGAATCCTGCTTTGTATTGGCTCTGCCAGTTAAGTATATTTCACTTATTTCCTGAACTCAGACATGTAATTTTTTCCTGCATATTCAGTCCAATTTAAATGCATTGTGGGTGAGACATAGAAAATGCAATTTGTCTATTAATAAATCAATCTAAAGAGATTCTTTATCTGCCCTATTAGATTTCACGGCAACCTTTGGCATTTGTTTCAGATAAATGTTTTACTACTAGAACTTGCTTTCACTTCTGACATTTTAACCAGCATTTCCCTTTCAAAACTCATGATCGGTGACCCAGAAGAAGTTCAGACACACAGTATCCAAGTAGGGATTGGCCTTACTTCAGGCATATCCGCTGGCTTTACCCTTTAGTCTAACTACAAAACTGCATCTGCTCCTTCAAATGATGCACTTACTTAGACACATTTCAATGTGGCAATCCTTGAAAAGTTTTACCTCTTTGGGCCTCATTCCCTTTACACGGGACTGTAGATGTTCTGCGTCACCACTATTCATTGTTATGTCCTGTTAAAACAGACTAATATCATATTCTAATTACTTATTGGTACCCTTTTTAGTACTTCTGTTGTTCATACTGTGCATACATATCCAGACAACAAAATTTAAAGTACGAGTCTGTAACTGTTAGCAATACGTCTAATTGAAATATGCAAGAATATTAATACTTTATGAGAATTGAAATTTACTTTGTTCACAGAGTAACTCTTACATCCCAAGTGAGAGGACATTCAACAAATATATTAGCACCCCCAAGCAAAGAGTGCTTAATATTAAGAAAGCGTAAAAAAGGCTCCTGAGTATAAGATCACAGGAATTTTTTGAGGTGTGGGAACTAAATAGACATATTGAAAAACAACTGTTTCTGAGAACTGTTGAAGTTTTACAAGTGGAGTTCTTATTCGTACTCAGTATAATTATGTTACTAATTTCCAACATTGTTTTATTGATATTTAAAGGAAAAAGTATAACTCTAGAAGGACTTTGAGGCGCTCTAAGTTATATTAATGTGAATGGAATATTACCCTAAGCAAGAATAATGTCCTAAAGGTTATTCATTCTCATAAAAGATATGAAGAAAACATTTGAATATTTCTGAATGGGGGGGTCTGATTATGCCTTTATTTTTATAAATGTATGCTTTGTCTACCACTGGACTGAAGTTCAATACCATTGCATGACTTATACTAAACCAGACAAGGATTTGCTGCATCAGCAACATATGAGTCAATTATATTTTTAAGATTATGTCTCCAGTGCATGAAGAATGATGATATCAACACCCATAACACCAGTGACTTCTGTATTTAGGAGTGGCGCAGAAACTTGTAAGATCTAGGTCTTTCAAATAGAGATAAGAGAGCATCAACAGAAATGGATGGAGGCATGTTACAATGATCGAAAGCTACTTGTAATGTCTGTAAAATGTGTTCCCACATTTACAAACTTCATTTCTCTGAAATCCATGGTGAGATAGGCTCACACTTCACTTGCCTTTATCTGTTTTATTTTTCATAATTGAAATCCAAATGAACACAAGATAAGATGAGCATGCAACATAATCAATTTTCTTTATTGTATGAACTAATTCACTGGGATGATCACATTTTCTTAAAATATGATAAGCAGGGAGTTCTTAAGTACAGAATTTTTCATAGGAACAAATAATAGCTGTTGCCATTGTTGATTTGTAGCTGCCACTGATAAAGACAAAAGATATCTTTGGACAGCACTATTCTGGATAAATTTAGACCTGACTATAAAACAAAGACATTACAAAGCTCCTGCATTATCTTAGCACCCACAAAATATCTTTCAGTGAGACAAGGAATTTGCTGCCTACTACTAAAAACAGTCCAGATTTTTTCTTATGTTCATGAAATGAGTTGAGGTCAAGGACACTCAAGAATTTTTAGTTCATTCAGGAATATTAACATGGAGCTGAACTATTACTGTTCACACAACATGTAGTTTAGTATAATGAACAGAATTTTAGAATGAAATTAGTAGTATTCATTGAGTTTATCTGTGTAAATAAAATAAACTAGCTAATCTAAACCAAGTTTGTTTATGAACAAATTTGTGTGGGGTTCAGCTTCAGATTAACCCACCTAAATGTAGTTCCCCACATGAAAGGAAATTAGTTGCCTAATACTTTCTGGGATGCCCTAGGGTATACAGTACATCAGAGTAAAGCCATCAGGTATGATGTATGACTGCATACTTCTGTAGCAGGAGCTGAAAAACAAGTGCAATACTACCCTAGCACCAAAAAATGACACAAGATGCCCTGCTTTTAGGCAGCTGAATCCCATCCAGTGTGTATAAATTCCCAACAGAGAGAAAAAGAGGTCAGTTCAGTTGTCTCTACTTGGATCTCTAGTGTGATTTAAGATGCTCAAGAGCACCCAGCCTGACCTCCTGATATAGTGTTGGGTTTAAGCCTTGAACTAGCTATTATGGCCAATACAGTCCCTGGCTGCTAAAGAGCTGGTCAATTCAAAGTAGATACCCCTATTTCACCAGTTAAATAACTCTAGGGTCCCTTAGGCTTACTGTCCAAAGGCTTGTAATTTGCATACACTTAGATATCCAGTGCTACTTGATACATTTTAGGGTATCTGAGAAGTCTGTCTCAGTCTGGCAGATATTACGGGACATATATTCAATTCATGACTCCATGGAGTGACAGCTGGAGATGGGTCATAAGTTAATCTAGACACTAGTGCATCTCAGATGGCTCTGGGTGTCTGTGTAAATAATTTAAACAAGAAGAAAAACTTTTGACCTGTAACTATCCAAGAAAGATAATAAATCTGTATTGCTAACAATTCTGTGCCCATGGTTTCTTTTTTTCTCCTTCTTTCTATGCAACATCCACATGAATTTTTGGCTTCGTATCTCCTCATACTATTATAAAACATTTTGTTGCTCAAGTTCCTATGAATAATTAATCTGTCTTCCTTTCACAACAACATGAGGAGACAAGAACTTCTAAGAATGGGGTGATATAATTGTATATGATAAACTTATGGCCACCTTTTATTGTTTGTTTCAGAGCTATCAGAATAGCTGTGAGACATTTTGCTTTACCTTTTGCTACACAGCCTGATTATGATGTTGTGAGTACACGGAAGAAAATTATAAGCATAGGACAGCAAAGGAGTGCCTGATCTTTCATTAATGAGACTTCTGTTATGTGGCTACCAAATTAATGTTGAGTAGGAGCAATAAGGGCAAGGCCAGAGAGATATCAAGCAGCTAATTGCATGCTTTTAGTGCAGAGAATCACCACAAAACAGGATGTTTTTATTACATCTGGCCTACCCATCTTTTTATAAGTTACAGCATAGAGAGAAATGCAACAATCTATAAAGGCATTAGCAACTGTCACATAAGAATGATGGTTTTGGAAAGTGCTGTTATAGGTTCTATTAGGATGAGACAATATATAGACAATCCAAAATCTGTGTCAAAGTTTTGGGAGTCTTAGGGTTGTACTTTTGTAGCTGCAGTGTTGTTATGACTCAAGGCACTTTATTCTTGCACTATAAAGCTATTTTAGAACTAAATTTGCTTCAGTACACCAAAGCTAGCTTAGAAATTCAGTATCTAATCATAAGCAATTATGTTTATATTTCTACACTCAAGCAAGTGACTTCCTTTATGAGTTCAGAACCTTGTCATAAAGTCTAACATCTGAAATGTAAAAAGCAATAGATTTGATAGGCATAAATGAGGCTAGTCCATCAGCCACTTAAGGAGAAATTGCTTCATTGACTTCATGCTTCTTACAGATACAGATTCATGGCTTTGACAGAAGCTGACTCCAGGGGAAACATAAAAAAAAAGAAAGAAAAAAAAAAGGAAAGATAACACCAGTATCCTAAAAATACCTGAGGGCCCACTGTTTCTATTATAGGAAGATGTCATAAGGATACCACCATATCCACCATTCTGTCTTTGCAAGATACCACTGATCAACTGGAAGACTGGGGACTCAGTAGAGATACCTTGTCATTGTGAGAACCCAAGAACTCTCAAACTGAAAAGTAAATTGACATACTGAAAATTTCAGTATGTCTTCATGCTTACAAACATGGAAGAACTAGTCAGAAATGTGAAAGTTGACGGCAACCTCGGTTGCCAGTGATAATAAGATGGTGGAGATCAGAATCATGAGAGGAGGGAGCAAAAAGATAGGTAACAACTCTGGAGTTCAGAAGACCAGACTATTCAAGGATCTATCTTGCAGAACTCCACAGAAAATAAACATGGAGATAATTGTAGAATCATGGAGACATAGAATGTTTTGGGTTGGAAGGGACCTTCAAAGATCATCTAGTTCTAACCCCCCTATCATGGGCAGGGACACCTTCGACTAGACCAGATTGCTCAAAGGACCATCCAGTCTGGCCTTGAACACTTCCAAAGATGAGGTATCCACAACTTCTCTGGGCTACCTGATACTAGGGAATGCTCTGACACACATAGGGCTGGTAATATGAAAAGACATGTAGAATAGTTCATATCAGATAAGTCAACACGTGTAGTGTGAATGAAAAAT